>BPLR01018185.1:0-44860 GCA_021605095.1 Caerostris extrusa | reverse complement strand
GAGTTATGAGCATAAGCAGCTAATTGTCTGCCAGTATTATTTTTTATTATAACAACTCCACTGAGTGTGTCTAGCATTAAAATCACCAGCCAAATGGTGCTACTACTATAGAAAGAACATTTAGATCATGAATGAAATTAGAGGAAGCAACATTATTTGGAACATAAACAGATGCAATTGTCAAAGATGGAAAATTTGGAAAATTGAGAGATACAACAGTAGTTTTAATTGCATGGAGAATTGGAGACGGAACATGAGCGTGTGGAATACTATTCTTTATTAAGATACCAGTGCCACCAGAGACAGGACTCTGTGGTCCGTCATTGCGATAGAAAATGTAACCAGAAAAATTAAGAATGATCAGATTTTAAAAGCGTTTCCTGTAGTAGTACAATGTCTGGGTTATAGTTATTAAGAAAAACATCAAATTCAAAAAGTTTATTTTTTTAAACTACAAGCATTCCAGTAGCAAATGCAAAGCCCAGTAGCCGATTGAATCATTACGAAGTATTTGGTAAAGATTGAGACGCCAGGCCATTAACAAATGCCTGGAGTTTATCTACTTTAGTTTGAGCAGTACTTTTTTTGGATAAGGCCATCAAGACCCTCAGATTAGTAAATATAGAGAGAAATTCTCGCATCAGATAGCTAGCTTTTTGAAAAATTTGGATATCATCAACACTTATTAATGGATTCAATCGGGTTTGAGGATTGAAGATTTGATTTTGAAGATTATAACCAGGGATATTAGCAGTTTGTGGATAAGAATTTTTAAGTGCTGCAGCAAAACTTAAATTAGCAGAAACCTGTCTGGTAGAATTAATTTTTGGACAAGTTGCTTGTCTATTGGAATTTACATTTATTTTTGGGAATTTTTGCAGCCCCTCCATGCTGCAAGATGCCTTTTTTCCCCACAGTTAATGCAGGTAGGTACTTCAATATTTTCTTTGATGTTACATTCTTTATGTGAATGTTCAAGGCCACATTTTAAGCAACGGGCTTTAAAACCACAATTAATTGAGTTGTGATGAAAAAAGTTGCATTTAAAGCACTGTAGTGCTATGGGTCTTTATTGTATTTTTCAATAATAACCGTAAGGTAAAGAAGTCTATTGAGTTTAAATATCTCATTATTTTTCTCATTTTTGGTGAGTGTTATTTGAAAAATTGGCAAGGGTTGTTTAGTTTTTGGTTTTAATTAGTTGCACAACTTTTCCGCCACAAATCCTTTTTCAGTGAGAGCAGCTTTGATTTCCTCCTCAGGAGTATTTTTTGGGTAATCCCTTGATTACTACTTTCAGTGGTCTTTGATTTTTTGGGGTAATTACAAAATATTCAATATTATTGTTTCTTAAATAACTAGCTATTTCTCGATGTTGGTTTTCGCTTGAGGGGAACATTTTTAACATTTCACCCGCTAATTTGATAGGGACTTTGCCCTCAAAAGCTTCATCAAATTTTTTAAAGTTGAAGTTAAATTTTCCATAGACTTAACCATAATAGGTGGCATTTTAATAGTGGTAACATTAATATCAGAATTTTCATCAACATCATTTACATCACTCAAATTTTGAAATTTATTTTTCAATTTTAAATTATTATCATTACCATTGGCATTATAAGAAGTTTTAGCTGTTAATTTTTTGTTAGGATATTGAAATCCATCAATACTAAGATTATTAGAAGTTAAGTGATTAGAATTACGTTTTGGTTTGACGCTGTTATTTATAGCATGTTTAGGGCAATTAATCAAAGAGCATGAGCCAAGGCTACTTAATTTTTTTTTTGTTGAGTCAGCATGTCAGTCAGGTACTGTCGCATCTGGTAATGTCCTTGGGCAACATCTTTAGCTGTTCCATTCCAGTCATGGGCAACGGCCAGTTGAGTTTCCAGCATTTTTATATCAGCTTGAGTCGTAGTAATTTCTTGACATCTTGTTTTTTCTTTTCAATATAAGAAATCTCATTCGAACTCTGCAAGGGTACTTCCAACGGGACCTGAAAAGTCCGTTCCCCTCAGCGCCTTCTAATTCCATCTCCGCCATTGAACGGAGCAAACAAAAATACGTCTACTCACGTCAAAACGTCTAAGTTCACAATTTTAACAATTTTGAGCAAAATCTTTTCAAAATACGTTTCTTCACCAGTGAAATAGGATATTCAAAAACCCTATATCTAGCATTCAATCATTTAGCAGTAAATACACACTGCCAGTCCGGATCACGATTTTCTAAAAAAAAGCGAACCACTCAGACTCACCAAATCCTTTCAACAAAATCCTTCCTTTTCCTTTATTCAACAATTTTTAACCAAAAGAGCATTCCTCTCTTTTAATAGCGTTAAATAAGTATGATGCCACTCAGGACGAAATGAATACTGGATACAAGTTAGAAAAGTGAGGCTTCGTGACAAATTATTTGTATTATCATTATTTTTCCCAAATTAATGATAAGCAAATAGATTTAGATATCAAAATTCTGCTGATTAATTTAAACTTTAAATTACAGAATTAAGATTAATTTCATAAATATTTTAAAATTATAATTTGATATTTTTGTTCATTATATGCATCCTTTATTTATCTTCCGCATCTTTTGGAGATCCATCATCTCTGATCTATAGAAAATAAAAATAAAAGAGGATGGATGAAAATTACTGAGAAATGCCTCAGATCTAAAGCGGATTTTTTTCGTAATTATTTCTATCAATTCTATGTAAGGAGGTAGATTCGTTTTCTTATATATGACATTATTTTTTTTTGTCATGTTAATCCTCAGAGTAAATTTGCGTTTTACTTCTCTTCTTGCGACAGCATGCCCGCCGATCAAGGTGCAATTTCTCAATTTTAAAGTTCCAAGGAAGGCTACTTCTCGAGATTTAAGTGAGGTCAAATTACTAAAGCGGTATAAGTTAGTAATTTATTATAATTTACTTAATTTTTTTACTAGATGCTTATAAATATTTTCTAATATATGAAAAACCTGTTATAAAATTGTAATGTTGTTTCCTCAATTGATTAAACTAACATTATTTTTTTTTTTAATTACATCCTTGTGAAATGGTATTTAATTCTTAGATTCAAAATTCTATAAAGCAATATTTGTGTTAAAGTACTTTGTATTATCAGTTGTTACAAAATCAATACATAATAATGATTAAAAAGTTATAAAAAAAGTCAATAATTTAAAAGAAAACCGTTAGAAAATTTTTAAAAGTAACTTTTTGAAGTCAATGAATTAAGTTATTAAAGGAAAAAAATTATTTTTTATCATTCAATAGTAATTAATTACCCTGAAATGAATGTTAATGTAACTTTTGGTGAAAACCATTTTGGTTTACTGATAATTATTTTAATTAATTATTTTTAAAACTGATTACACAGTTTGATATTATGTGAAATAGTATATATCATGATTTTTATTTTCTTATAATATTGAAAAAGGATATTGCATCTGTAACTATTTTTGTCAGTGGTTAACACTATTTATGTATTCAAAAACAATTTTGCTTGTAATTAAAAACAGTTGATGTGATAATTATAAATAATGAAATTTAAAGATAAATATAATACTGTATTTAAAAATCATATAATTCATTATTTTATATTTATTAATTAAAAAATTATTTTGATTGTCTAATAAATGTAGATGTGATTTATTATAATGCATTCATAAATATCCTTAAAATTTCATTCACATGAATATATACATATATATATATATATAACATCAAAAATCGCATTTCTATTTCATTTTAGGCATTGCATGTCTGTAGGGATGGCCTCTTCATCTGATTATAACAATGGCAAAATGAACAATGTCGAGAAAAAGGAAGATGTCCATGCATTCAAAAATAGATTAGCTCTTGAGAGATCACCATATTTGTTACAACATGCATCAAATCCCTGTTGATTGGTAAAAGATATTTGTTTTCATTATAATTTATCTTTCTTCTCTTCTTTCAATTTAGGTTTTATTCAAGCTTATTGTGTTTAATCTCATTCAGCATTCTCTGTTGTTAGAAATTAATTTCATTGTTCATATTATTTATAATTCAATAAAAGTAATGTTCCTAATTTATGTCTTTTGATATATTTGCTTAAACTGCTTTTCATATATTTTATATTACTCATGTAGATTTGAGTTTCTTGAATATCATTTTCTAATTAACGATATTAACATTCTTTAATTCTTAATGTTTAATATTATTTATGTTTATTCATGTCATTTGTGAAATAATAACTGTTATTTAAGAGATGTGTGATGTGTCTTACATGTTATTGTTATAAATTTTGGTTTTTGACATTCCTAAAATAATTTTTTATTGTTCATTAATTTTTTGTTTTTTTGTCAAAGAGTAAGAATTAAAAAAAAAAAAAAAAAAAATAGTAGTTCAATCATGCTATCTTATAATGTTTTTTTTTATATGTGTGATTGTAATTTAAATAATAAAAAAATAGCTTTGTGTCAAGTTAATTTTATAATTAAGTCTTTTTTTGTTTTATTTCGACATCTTACAATAGTGCATCAAGCAAGATTTTTTTACTCATAAGTACCTATTATTTCTAAAGTACAACCTTCTTAATTAATGGATTGCAAAAAATGCATAAAGAAAATATTGTAATACACCATAAAAACAATTGTGTTAATTCTGATTAATTTTTAATTATCAAAGGTGAGCTATCCATTCCATTTTATAAATTCTAGTGTCTCAACATTTATTAGCATCATAATTTTGGCATTTAATTCAGATATTTATTAAAATATTTTTAACTATATTCTTTACCAAACTTAATTTCAATCAATATTTTTGTTGTCTTTTTGAAATACTTGCAAATTCTCTAAAATATAAATGACACAAATTTTTACTGAATAACTGATCAATAAATAAATATCTATTTTTTTTTTTTTATCATAGCAAATATAACTTGAGAATCTAATTTGTTCTTCTTAAAGTCATTCAAAGGATCAAAATGTATGTTTGTTTTAAATTCTATATGATTTGTAGTTGAAAAGAATAATAAGTCATTCCAATTATAAAATTAGATTAAATGTAAAATATTTTAATAAAGAAAAAAATAAGCTATGTAAATTAATAGCTATGCAATTTAATAGCTATGTAAATTTCAAATGATAAAAGAATTTTTTCATTAAAATTCATAATTGCAAATATAATAGAATTGAAAGTTATAAAGTTTATTTTTTTTATAACTCAATAAATATTCCATTCATGAATTATTATTTTTATTATTTTAGAGTATAAAAAAGTTATATGTCAATAGTTTGTCCATCTATAAATATGCTAGTTCAATAATAATTTGAAACTCTTCTGTCAGAATGTGATGGTATCATTTCTGTATAAAAACTTTATTTATTATAACTTATTTTATTTAGGTATCCTTGGGGTGCTGAAGCTTTTAAGAAGGCTGTTGAAGAAGATAAAATGATATTTCTTTCTGGTCTGTATTTGATTTTTCTTAAAATTGTAATATTATTTGTTATATTAACTTTTCAATTTTAATTTAAGTACAAAAATATATGATGTGAAATAGTTAATAATTAGCATTTTTATAGATATATTAGATTCTTTTTAATATACTTATTCAGTAGCTTATTTTTTTATTTTGTATAGGTTTTTTATTCTAACATTATATAGAAAAAAATTCTGTTATTTAGAAGAGATAAAGTATTTTGAAATACCTTTGAAGTATTCAATTTTTAAAAGTATTGCATATATAAAAATGAACAAATCTTATTAGAAAAGGGGGAAACTTATTGAATTTTGTATAATTTTCGAGCATTTTACTTTTCTAATTGTTTTTATTCTCCTAAAGGGAAACTTTTGCTACAATATTCAAACATAAAGGTTTACTGACCTTTTTTTTTTAAATTTAAAAATAGTCTTAAGTATTAGTTATCTCTTCATATTAGAGTTGTAACTTATTTCTACAATTAAAATAAAAAATTGTAGATACTTCATATTCTAACAGTGTGAAAAGGCTTTTATCTTGCTGATCCAGTAAAATTTGTAGCTATCTAAAAGATAGACCCCATAATCTTTGATTTAGCAATGTAGTAATGAAAATTTGTTTCTTTTTTAATGACTCTCTGATCTTATGATTTGTGATTCACTCCTAAGGGAGTATATTGAAGATGCCATCTAAATATCTACATGCCACCTTCCAAGCACTAAATGAGACCTAGGACGATAATGCCTCCTTTTTGATGAACATTGACAGGGATATGTTTTAAAATTCTTAAGCTGAATTTGATTACCCTATAGATTAATGTTTAAAAAAAAAATAGGCACTTCAGTAGATTGTGTAGTGTCATAGCAGTTGGATTAAAAATTGGAAAATTTACCCTTTATTTTTATATTTTATATAATTTTTGAATTATAATTACTTCATATCTGAAAATTATTTTGTGATTACCTTGTAATATTAAGAAATTGATACATTTTTATAGATAAAAATCTATGGATGATATGTGTAAATTTAAAATCTATACATTTCTGCTATTATTATTTTTATTTAGTTGGGTATTCTACTTGTCACTGGTGTCATGTGATGGAACGAGAATCTTTTGAAAATGATGAAATTGCTCGAGTGATGAACGAACATTTTGTTAATATTAAAGTTGACAGAGAAGAACGTCCAGATGTTGATAAAGTCTACATGACTTTTGTGCAGGTAGTTTTACACTATATATATATATATATATATATATTTTATATAAAGATGTATCAAAGTATTTAATAATATATTGAAAACTTTTTAAAAATTAAGATCTGCGAATCAATTTAATAATTTTTATTTTAATGTTGTTTCTTATCCTTTGAAAAACTTTTGAATGTTACAGAATTTGTTTTTAGGAATAGGCATGTGATGACATGTCTCTTGATGTGTTAAAAAATATTTATGATCTTTAAAAGTTTTAAAATTAAGAAGAAAGTATGATCTTTTTTAAATTGTATGTCCCTTTCAATTTTTATTAGTATTCACACTTTTTTTCAGATGTTATTATCTTATTAAAGCAACAATTTTGAGATACTTAAAAACAATCTATATTTTAAATAATTTTAAAAAGCACCATTTTATAAAAATAATGAAAGTTATATATATAATACATTTTTTTTTCTATTCATTGTTAGTTATTAATGGAAATTTTCTGTTTTGCAGTCTACTACAGGTGGTGGGGGATGGCCAATGAGTGTTTGGCTGACACCTGAATTAAAACCTATATTGGGTGGCACATATTTTCCTCCTGATGATCGTTACTATGGGCAACCTGGTTTTAAAACTATCTTACAGCATATTGCTCAGCAGGTATGTGTCATAGTATTTTAATAAATATTTTTCTTTTCCTTAAACACTGTTTTTTTTTTTTTTTTTTTTTTTTTTTAATTTAGATAAAAAAAAAAAATTTCAGATTTATAATTCAACATGCAATTATTATATTTAAAGCTAAGCATACAAAACCAAATTTAGTGCTTGCTTATATATTGATATGTTTCTCTTGGTTTTCTAATAATATATATATGAGTGATAATGAAAATTGTTTATAAATAAATCACTTTGGTAGTTATATGTTTATAAAACAGAACATTTTATTAACTATATCTTGTTAGTTATTTTTATAATTATATGCAATAATTAGAATTTTTGATTGTTAAAAACTCATGGTACTGAATCTATGGAAGATATATGTATATATCTTATGTTTGATTATTCATCATGGCCTTAAAAATAATTGAACTAATGAAATTTTTTAAAAACTTTTTTTGTCCTATTTGTATCATTGTTTTACTTTATACAATTATAATAATTTTTTTCTGTAGTGGCAAGTAAACAAAGATAAAGTTTTAGAACAAGGGAGCCGTATTCTTGAAATTATTATACAGTCTATGAGTCTTAAAGCTTTTTCTGAATCTGGAAAAATGCCTCCTAGTATTGAATGCATAAAGAATTGTTATAGTGAACTTGCTCAAACTTACGACAAAGAATATGGTGGTTTTGGTAGTGCACCAAAGTTTCCACAGCCAGGTACATTTAATTTCTTTTATATTTCTCTAGATAAATATTTTTATTTTCTAAATAATTTATTTGAAATTTGATGTGAAATTTTTTAATATTATTATTTCTTAATTCCATTGAAAAAAAAAGGTTTCTCTTTTCTTTTTTTTACTGAAAAAAAGAATCACGGATATGTTTCATTCAGTTTATGTTAAGTTATCATAAAAAATTATTTGCTATGTAAAACTATACATGTGTATGCAAAAGAAAAAAAAAGTTTTTAGGTCTAAATAAAGTTATAGCGTATAACTTGGGCAAAATTATTATTTGTGTTTTATTACTAGCAATTTTCCTGTCAGTAATTTACAGTAATGCGAAAAAAAAGATATATGTCAATTCATATTATAATACATTTCTAAATTTCAGCTTAAATGTGTGTAAAAAAAATTAAAAAATTTATCCAAAGCTAAAAATCTTTCTATTAACTGAAATGAAAAAAAGAATTCCTGCAGCATTGAAATATGTCACCATGAGAGTAAAAATGTTACCAAACCGGAAAAAAAGGATGTAATATTTTCCAATCAAATAGCTGTAAAGTAAATTTTAGACATAATGTCTGATTGCGCTAATCTTCCTTTCAATTCCTGTCTGTAGATTTGTGCTAGTTTTTTTTTTTATGTATCATTTTATTTCTTGAAAGATGAGCAGAAAGAGAAATTCTTATACAACAAATTTCAAACTATGAACTATATGAGGTGATCGTATTTGTTGAAAAAAGGTATAGACATTTTTTTGTTAGCTGGATATGAATTTCGTCAACATCAGATTTTGCAAATAAACCAGTAATATAAAAAAATTTCGAAAATAAAACATGTAAAACAAGTTATTCATTTCATTTTAATCATTTTTTTTTTTCTCATAAACTTAAGAAACATGAACTAAAACAATAAAACTGTGGCTATATTTAGTGATATTTGATGTATTGCTTACGTCCTGTTAAGGGAGAAGTACCTATATTTTTGCAGGATTAATGGATTTTTGCTGGATTAGATATATAAGTTCACTCCAGTAATTTAGCTTTTGAAGAAATTCTAAAAATTTTCAGCTTATATTTGGAATATATATGGTTACTCACAAATGAATTGTGCTTGTTCATTTATTTCCTTGGATGTGTCATACACCAATAAAATTTTTTTTTCTATATCTGTGGTCGATATAAGTAGTAAATTTTAAAAATATGTGACATATTTTTTGGTATATTTTTAAAAAGCTAATTTTTTATCAGTAACTAATTATTTCCTTCTAATTAACTATTTTTATAGTGAAAATTTGCTCTGTTACATATATAAATAAAACATTTTAAATGTCAATTTTATAGAATTATTTTTTTCTGAAAACTTCTTAGAAACAATGTATGGATTGTATAAAGGTATCCAAAAAATTCAGAAATTTTCCAATGCATAGTTTGTAAATTATTGGTATGAAATTACAGTACTTATTTTTGGAATATGGAAATTGAAATTTGTTTTAATGAAATTTTAATTTAATTTAAAAGCTTACAAATGTTGAAAAAGAAATGTTATTCACTAAAAAGAAAGGATCATATAAATTCTTTGAAATTTAACACTTAAAACCTTGTATATATATATATATATAATGTGAAATAATTTATTTATACAATTTTGTTCCATTTCATATATATGTTTATTTTAATTTTTTAAAACATACAGAAATAATTCTTAAATCAATATAAAAAGTAATAGCTTTTGAATGAACTTGTTATATATTAAAAGTTGTGTTCAGTTATTTTTTTGTAGAAGTTTCAATTTTTACAAAATCAAAAAAATTCTATTAATATTTTTTATAACTTTTACATTTTTTTATATTTTGATTAATTCCTTTCTTTTTATAGTGATATTTAGTTTTCTGTTGCGAATGTATTCCACAAATCCTGAATCTAAGGAAGGAAAAAAAATGCTTAGATATGGCTTTACATACTTTAAAAATGATGGCAAGAGGTGGAATACATGATCATGTTGGAAAGGTAAAAACATATTTTTATTTATATTATATTATAACTTGTAAACATATTTTTATTTAATCTAAAATATTTTTATGCATTTTCCATTGTTACATATTTTAACCTGAAGTCATTAGCTAACATATATGTAGCATATTCAGCATTAACCAGATGCATCAATTTAGGTCTGTTACATTGTACCTACATTTTACCACCATGGCATGAACAAATATTTTCAGTAGGACTTCTGGTGATTGGTGGTTCGAGGGTTGCACCTTTCTAATAGAAGAATCTGGTTGCAAATAAGTAGCACACCTGTCAGCAATAACCTCTTCTGTTAAAGTCATTACTGAAAATATAACAAAATTGTTATATTTAATGTCATATTGATATCACTAAACTATTAGCATTAGGAAGTAATAGGATTGCAATAAACATGGGATATAAGTATAGTGTTTTTTTTTTCTGCCTTATAAAATTAGTTTGTACAAAATCTTTACATTTATTCATGTATGAGCTTCATGATAATGGTGTACTGCTCTGACATCTGTCGTTGTATTTAGATGATAATGCAATTGTTCCTAAAGCATATTGTGGGCTAATTAGAATTAGTTGTGGATTTTAAAGAAAATTGATACTACAGTTCCTTCTATAAACAACAGTGATCTGAGCACAGACTAGAGATATTTGCACTGTCATGATAAATTGTGTCTGTCCTGGTAATTTTTCACTCAAAAATAATGGAAAACTTTCCCATGCCTACTGATTGACAACTGCTAATTGAATTTTGCATGCTTATACACAACAAGATTCACAAGATCCTTTCATTAAACTACAAGCTTTGGCTGAGTTTATCATAAAGTTTTATGCACCTACAGGGTTTAGATTCCAATCATATCTTAATTTTACAGGTAGACTATCAGATCTTTTGAAAACGATTCCAACTACACATTATCTTATTATATAAATGATCTGAAACTATATGTGAATTGTTTAATTCAAAGAAAAGGCTATTTGGCCATCCTGAAGCAATAATCCTTGCAATGCTTGATAATCCAGGTGTTTAAGAAAGAAATAGTATCAGAAATTCATGTGTTCAAAATTCCGAACTTAACTTCAAAGCTGAATCTTATATGGATCACATGGACTGGTAGAATTACTAACTAATAGAATTCCCAATTATTACTCGTTGGATGATGATATAGTGCAACTGAGAAAGTCTGGCAAATATCCACTTTGAAACATAAACTTTCAGACAACAAAAGCTACTCTTGCAAACATGATTGATACATCAGATTCAGCATCAAGGCATGTCATGCCATCATTTGAAGCCAAAAACTAGCATAGAGTGAAAAAATACAGAAAAAAAAAAAAGAATGATATTCTTCATAATTATAATTACAAATATTTAAATTTTTGTAAAAAAGTGTTTAAAAATTTCAAAAATAAATGTTTAAGTAAAAAGTTTTTGTCTTAATAAATTTCACCCCCTAAATTTCTTATATTTAGACAACAAAGTGGAACTGGTAGATATTTATTGAATTATTTAAAAATTTTCCACTTATGTTTCTTATATATTCTTCTAATTTTATCACACTAATACAAGAAAAAATTGTGACCAACAAGAAAATCTGAAATTAAAAATGTCACCGAAATATGAATGAATTTTGAAAAAAAGTTTGTTTTAGAAATTCAATGCTCTGTCCAACAGGTCCACTGTTTTTATTAAAGCTATTTTTTTTTCTCTATGATTTTTTTATTCATATAAGCTTAATAAGGGATGCTATTCAAGATAAATATGCACCTTCTATTCTCTTGACATCCTCATCTTTACATTAATAAGATTGTAAATTTTTTTACAATTCTTTTCACCTTTTAAATTTACTTTAACCCTTTTTGTTTGACAGCGCTTTAAATGAATGTACTTGGAAATCATATGACTAAATTGTAAGCAATTGTGGTAGTAGAAACAAAAAAAAATCTTTTTTTCCTCCCGTATAGCATGCAACAAGGAAAAAAAAGTATTTGAAGGCTAGAAAGTATTTGAAAGGTGAAATTTTTAAACAACCAAAGAAATATAAGAAAACTTCTGCAGTCCTGTTTTTGCAGTGGATATTTAAAAAGGGACTACAAACTCCAATAGTCATAATGTAGCTTCAATAATGAATGATATGTATGCAGGAAATCAACCTGTTGTAGATACCATTGAGTAAAGTACTTGGTGATGGTATCATTCCAATGCTTGCACTTTCTGTATTATAAAATCTTCCATGTAAGTGAATTCCTCAGACCTAAGCTACTTGCAACAATCATATACTTGTAGAAAAGTTTTAACCCATTCTTACATTTCTTTAAAATTAATATTTTCTTTTACATGAAAATTTGAATTTAAACAAGTAATATAAATTTTTTTTTTTTAAAGTCAATTCCTACTTTTTTTTTCACTATATTGTAAAAGTATAAATAATTTTCATTATTTATACTTTATAAATAATTTTCATTCAGTTTATCTGGCGCCATCTATTGGTAGATATATGCAATTTAAATCTAAAAAAAAAACTAAAATGAATTAATTAAATTTAATTACTGAATTAATATTTGTAAAAACTGTATTAACATCCAGTGTCATCCACAACAAGTTAAAAAAATGCATTTGAACTTGAGTGGATGAATAAAAAAGTATTTTATGAACGATTGAAAATTTGAATAAGATATATATAGGGAGAGTGTGAGCTAATAGAAGGAATTGAAAAAAAAAAAAAAGAAGCAAAATTGAAAATTAGAGCTAACACATTGTAAATAGAAATGATACATATGCCAATCCATGAAATTCTACTGTAAAATTGCGAGGCAATACTTTATGAGAATAACAAATTCATTTTTATGTATGATTTTATTAAATGAAATCACAATATTTAATATACATCAATATTTCAGGGCTTCCATAGATATTCAACTGACCAATTTTGGCATGTTCCTCATTTTGAAAAAGATGCTATATGATCAAGGCCAGCTAGCTATTTCTTATTTAGATGCTTATCAGATTACTAAAGATGATTTCTTTAGTGATGTTGCTCGTGATATTTTAGAATATGTTTCCAGAAATCTGCGGAATGTGGTAAGATTTAATTACATGTAAAATGTAATTAAATTTTAATTTAATTACATTTTTGAATTAAATTCTTATGAAAAAAATAAACATTAAGTTTATGTTTATTATGAAACTAAAACTAAATATGTTTAGTAATATGTTATGATTTAGTAACATGTTATGATTTAGTAACATGTTATAGTTAGTAACATGTTATGTTATTAAAACAAAATATGAAACTCTTTCATGCTATAAAAATTAAATATCTTATTGCACTTGTAAAGAAATCACAAGAAATTAGAGAACTTTATTGTTTTAAGTTTTTTTTTTTAATTAACATTAGTCAGTTTAATGTTTCATATATTTATCAAAATATATATAAAAAAAAAAAATATTTTAAATTATTTTTTCTTTTTCAGAATGGAGGATTTTATAGTGCTGAAGATGCAGATTCATTGCCGTCAGCTTCCTCTACAAGGAAAAAAGAGGGGGCTTTTTATGTTTGGACTGAAGAAGAAATTCGAGAAACTTTATCTGAATCAATCCCTAACACATCTCTTTCCGTAGATGATATTTTTTGTAAATATTTCAATGTACAATCAGAAGGAAATGTTGATCCTTATCAAGTAAATATTTAGTTATTTTATTGCTTTAAAATGTGTGGATGTAGCACAACTTTTTGTGTGTGTGCTATAATATTCTTTATAATTTTTTTAAACTAAATCTTATTACAATTAATTTTCAGAATATTTATTGAATTAAAATAAATGTCATTATTATTTTCAAAATAAATATGATCATTTTCTTAATTCAGAATTTTTTTCTCTGACTTCTGAACATTTAATATTTCAACTGTCTGTAAAAAATTATTTAAAAAATTGCTATTAATGTTGAAAAATAGCTTGGATTATTTTTAATGAATTTTCATTTAAATTTTCTGCAATAGTTGTTTATTTTAACTGAACCTGACTTCAAGTGATTTTTTTTTGTTTTGTTTTTGAGGATATTATGAATTGCAATTAAATAGGAAAGAAATATTGACATTAATTTTTAACACCAACCATAAACTTTCAAAGTATTTAAAAAATGGCATTTTCTATGTTCAAACTGATTTTATTTTTGTATACTTACAACATCTGTGCCATTTTTGATTGTTTATATAGTGCATAGTTGTTCCAAAATTTTGAGGCACTGTGGGCCCATTATCACAAATCTGTTCAGCTCAAAATTGTGTTTATATTTTTCATTTTAAAATTGTGTTTAGATATTTCATTTTATTTTTTGGTATTGCTTTTTTTTTTCTTTAATAGGTAATTTCAAATTTTAATGGTACTTAATGAACATTCACCTATTTTGGTTCAATATTGCAATTTTTTAAAAAAATGAAACTATAAAAAATCAATGTTCATCAATGCTTGCAAATTTGGTACAAATATATTAAAAAATTTTTTAAAAACAGAATTAATGTTACATTATTGACTATGCCTAGCAAAAATCACTTAATAATTGTGTTTAGTTATAATGAACAAGTACCATTTATATATTTCTTAGCCTTAATGATAAAAAATAAATTAGTTTAAAAGTTTATTTTTTATATTCTATATAGGATCCTCATCATGAATTAAAAGATAAAAATGTCCTGATTGCAAAAATGACTGAGGAAGAGTGTGCAAATAGTCTTGCCATTGATATCAATACTTTCAAAGAAAGCATTTTAAAAGGAAAGGAGTTATTATTAGAGATTCGAATGAAACGACCAAAACCTCATATGGATGATAAATTTGTAACCTCATGGAATGGTGAGTTAGCTACAGTTATAAGCAATTTATTTATGTTATTAAATGAAATATATTCAAAAAAATTTATCTTACCTTTCATATACTTACTGAATAATATTCTAATTATATATTTTTTATATTAAATGCTGTTTTTGTGTTAATTAAACGAAAATAATTTTTTTTTCAGTTGAGCATTTTACAAAACTTTTAATTTTTCCCTGCAAAATTAATTTGTATTTCTTTTGAGTCTCTTATTTTTATTATGCTTCATAATTAAGCTGAAATTTATCTGTAGTATTAAATCAAAATCCATTTACATATTGAATATATTTAGGTTTAATGATTAGTGGCTTTGCAAGGGCAGCACAAGTACTTCAGGATTCAAAATATGCTCAATATGCCATGGATGCAGCTCAATTTGTAAATAAATACTTATATAATCAAGAAACTGGTTGTTTATTACGAAGTGCTTATAAAGGTACCAATGACACTGTCGCTCAAATGTGAGTTTCATATTATGTTTAATAGTAAATTCTTTTTTTTGATACAAATATTTCTATTTATATAAATAATATTACAAGATTTTTCCACATAATTTTAAACTATGAATAAAAATTTCAGGTTGCTATTTTTGAGAACATACAAAAAATTCGTTTTAAATTGAAAATTTATGATTATTCTGTGTTTTTGATAATTATTATAAGTTGTAATAATTTGGAACAAGGAAAATAATGTTAAATTATTATAATTGAAGGATTATTGATAATTTTTAAATCTATTCATTTACTTTATTAAAATTGTATGAGTTAAAATTTATGCAGCATTGAACTAAAATTTCCTAATTAAAAACATTTAATTTCTTGTTGTGTTATAAGAAAATTTAAATCATTTGTAGTTTTAAAAATTAACACATTAGCTAAATTAAATGTAATTTAAATAAAGATCTATTTTATACGTATAATTTCTGATTGCCAATTATATTTTCCAACAATATTTAAAGGAAACAAAACAGCATATTTACATTGATAATTTTATTTTGAAAGCAATTTACAATTTAATTTCTATTGTTTATATTTAAGTAGTCATGAAAACTATTTTATTTTTTATAAAATATTAAATTTTATTAAAATGGCTAGGCAACATTAGTAACAATGTATTAAACATTTGCTAAATTACTTTTTATATTCACTGTTATAATTTAATTTTCATTTTCCCCAAAAATATTCCAATTTTAGCATAAATTTTATTAAATATTATTTAAAGGAATTATAAAATGCATGAAAGAAACAATGAAAGAAAGCAGAATTTGCTTTTGTTCTTTCTTCAGCCTCTCATTTTTTTTTATTTTAATTCTTCCATTTAAATTTTTCTAGGTTAAGACTACAATATTCATTAAGATAACTGAGTAAGATTGATAATTGATTTTATCTAAGCATTATTTTTCTGCATAACAGTTCATGATTATACTACTAGAAATTTTCTACTTATTGATAAAATCTTTCATTCTCCTGCATACTTGTTAATTTTTGTTTTTCTCTTAGATAATTAATTTCTAAATTTTATTTTTAAGAAGTTAATATTGCAATAACTTTGTATACATTATTTTTATTTCTGTGTCATGTTCAAATATTTTTGATATATTATAATTTTATAAAATTATTTGTTAATTTTTCAGTTTGTCTCCTATTCCTGGTGTTTTAGAAGATTATACATTTCTTGTACGTGGTTTACTTGATCTTTATGAAGCAACATATGATCCTTGGTGTTTGGAATGGGCTTCCAAACTCCAAACTACCCAAGATTGTTTATTTTGGGATGCTGCTGATGGAGGCTATTATAATAGTGTATCTACTGATCCCTCAATTGTTTTACGGTTAAAAGAAGGTAATTATAATTAATGATTGCTTTAGCAAATGGATTTTTTATTTAAATTATTCAATCAATAATTGAATTGCTTATATATTCCTTTTTACTTCTATATTATGAATTATTTAAATATAATAAAATACAGATGTTTTAATCTATACTTCTTGAGTGCTGATTTTAATGGAATGCAGTAATTACTTAAAAAGTGTTATAAAAATTAAATGCAGCATTTATTATTTCTTTTTTAAACTTATAATTAATGAAATTCATGTATAAAGTATGTATTCATTTTCATGTATCATGATAAAATTTCAAGGAATAATTAAAATATTTAATTTAAATTAATTTTTTAAATTTTTATTTAATAATTTAAATATTCTAGAAAATATATTTGATTTTCTATAGAACAATGTTTGAATGCATTGTGGGCCATTATAATTACATTCATAATTTTTTTCTATAATTTTTTGTGACATTGAATTAACTTATTTCATCTACAATAAATTGATTATCTCCAAAAATAATTTATCTAATAGGATAATATATAAAAAATTATTCATTCATATATTATTATTCATTTAATTAAGGAGAATTCCATCGATTTTTATAAATGTGATAAATATTGGTACTCTTTAAAGCATATTTGTCAAAATAGAATTTTAAACAAGAAAATTATATTTATTTTACTTTTACCTTGATTTAGTATAAATTGTTACTTTTTTTATTTGTTACATTCATTGAGTATAAATTGTAAATTTATTTAATCAATGCACCATTAGTATAATTATATTAATATACTTTACATATTATGTATTATTTCTATTTTAGATCAAGATGGGGCTGAACCAAATCCAAACTCAGTTGCTGTTAGCAATCTGTTACGTCTTTCCAATATATTGGTTGATATTACCTTGCAGGACAAGGCTGTAAAGATTTTATCTTTGTATAGCCATCGTATGATAATGTTGCCCATGGCTTTACCTGAAATGCTCTGTGGTGTAATGTTCTACTATTCTAATTATAAACAGGTATAGAATTTTAATTATATATATTATGAAAAATAAATAAATTATATAATTGTAATTTAAACAAGTAATATAAAAAAAATGTTTTAAAGTCCTACTCTTTTTTCATTATATTGCAGAAAGTCCTTTATAAATAATTTTAAGTTTTTTATTTATCTGGCGCCATCTATTGGTAGATATATGTAACTTAAATCTAAAAACTAAAATTAATTAATTAAATTTAATTACTGAATTAATATTTGAAAAAACTGTATTAACATCAAGTGTCATCCACTACAAGTTCAAAAGAAATTTATTTGAACTTGAGTGGATGAATAAAAAGGATTTTATTAACGATTGAAAATTTGAACAAGATATATATAGGGAGAGTGTGAGCTAATAGAAGGAATTGAAAAAGGGGCGTCTGATGGTCGAGTGTCTAGGGCCCGCACTTGGTGCATCAGGTTTTGGGTTCGAGTTCTGGCAGTGCCATGGATGTTTGTAGTGGTTCGAAATCCACTTTAAAGTGTAGGACCTGGTCTAATATGACTGTAGAGCTCTACACTATCCGACTGACGACACTATCCGGTAAAAAGAAACCATTTCTAGTCTTGAAATCTGCCAGTAGCCAAACGGTCTTGGCCTATCATTGGCTGTAGCGCCAGGGAGGTAAAAGAGGTATCCAAAAATGTTTTGTATAATATTGATATAGTGTTTTTTTCTTTCTAGATTATAATAACTGGTGACAAAGACTCTCGAAGTAGCCAAGAATGTTTGAAACAAGTTCATAATCTTTATATTCCTTTTAAGATACTTTTACTAGCAAACAGTGATTCAGAAAAGGTGCTGTCTGAGCGTTTGAAAGCTCTTGAATGGTCTAATGAATCCTCCTCAGAAGTGGATGCATATGTTTGCAAAAAAGAATTCTTGTTCTCTTCCAGTTAAATCTCCTTCTGAGCTAAAAGTTGCTGCTTGATTCAGATGAACAATCTGTGAGTTAAAAGTTATTTTTTTTTTCTCCCAGAAATATGTATTTAATTCACACAATTACGTAAGAGAATCTTTAATTCATGGATCTTATGAAACTTTGATGAAATGTGAAATATTTTATGCAGTTGTGGAAATGTTATATATTTGTGACAAAGTTGTGAGAAAATTGTGGTGTTGTGGTTAAATTATGAGAGAATATATTATCTTCTCTAAACTAGTATTAAGTGTTGAATAGAGCTTGTTAGAGATATTTCTGTGTTAAATTTTAAAATTCTGGTTGTAACATTTAAGACTTTTAGACCCTATACTCTGGTGCAGAAGTATAATTTTTGTTTAAAATATATATATGTTCTTTTAAAGATTTAATTTAGTTATTCCTTTTAGTTATATTGGTTTTAATATTTTATTGTAGATGTTAATTCCTCTGTGATGAATTTATATTCCTTGTTATGTAGTTCTTAGTGTTAGAATTTATTGAAATATTTTGTTATTAATTTTTAAAGATTTTTATTGTTATTTATTTGTATTAAATTCTATTTGTTAAGTTGTTAACTTAAAAGTACAAACATGCATATAATTTAAATTTCAAAAGTATTTAACTTATTATATACAAGAAATTATTATTATTATTTTTTTATCATCAACTCCTTTGATCCTGATTTGAGTTTAGTTTTCCATATGTTACAAATTACAATTGTAGATACAATTGTAATTTGTATCTACAATTACATAAATTACAATTGCTTATCTACAAAATATATTAAATTTGTAGAAAATATGAAAAGGAATTAATTCTCACTTTTTTGTGTTGTAAATAACAATATTGTTAAAATGTTTGTTCAGATTATTATATCCTGATTCATTTTGTTATCCATAGATAAATACTTAAATCTCAAATGACAAAATTTATGATATCCAATTATTGTAATTTCCTACCTATAATCCATAGCAGTATATACTCCACAAGTACCTATTCTTTAATGCCATGTTATGTTTTTAACCATATTGTAAAAACTAGCAAATCAAACAATGTTTCTCAGATTTAAAGAATGTTTTCGATGTCACAATTAAAAAAAAATATATATTATATATAAAAGATAATGGAAACTGGAAAAAAAATATGTATTTAAGAAATTTGGCGAAAAGCAAAAGAATGAGTTAAAAGTTATTAAAATTAATTGACAATCTGTGAACTTAACATTTGTTTTAGAGATGAAAATTTTGATCAGTATTAAAAAGCATTTGCAAAGTGTTTTTAATTGTTATCTATAATTTCATTCCATACTAAGATGGTGGTTTTGCAGAATTAGTTTTTATAAAGCTTCCAGGAAAGATGTACACAGATTATATAAAAGTGGCATATAATGTACTCTCCCAAATTCAAGCATATAATCTGCTGGTTATATTTAGGAAATTATGGCAATTAAAACTTCCATAAATTCCACTTTAGAAGTACAGATAAAACAGTGTTTCTTGTGGTCTCTATTTCATTAGAAAGCATACTCTTTTGCAAAACTAAATCAAAAATGATTCATACGAGTAATAAAATTTTTTTTTTGTGTAGCTTTAATATATTTTTAAAAAGCTATATAAAGCCAAGTTATTCAAAATTTAATTTTTATCAAACTTAAAGGGTTAATTTTCCTTTTGTTTTTATTAATATGTGATAAGTAGACAAGATTTTTCTTAATATACATTTTATATGAATTTATTTTTTCCCTTCAGAACAGAGACATTTAATTTTTAAAATTTGGAATTTAGATTGTAAAAAAAAAGTTTTTTTTGAACTGGTACTTGAATTTTAATCATTTTCATTCCTATTTTTATTTGTTTTATTATATATGAAGTATGCTTTTTCCTTTTCCTTTTTATTTTAAAGCATACATTTTTCACTATTTTCCGAATAATACTAATTTTTCATAAATTTTCTTAAAATTACTTGAAAGTTCTATTAATTTGCAGATTAAATGCTGCTACATTCTATATCACTTTTGTATGTTATTGTTAAATTGATCCTGCCTCTTTCTATAAAATAAAAAAAAAAAAAAATTGAAAACGTCCGTTAATGAGTAGAAGGCTTGTTCCTCGTTTTATACAAAATCTTTCTGTCCATATTTAATGCCATTAAAATACATGAAATTTATGAACTGCTTCATTGAAATGAGTCAGAGAAATTATTTTTCTCTAAACTTCTTCATTCAAGATTGTAGTATTTTATTATTAGCAAAATATAGCATTTCATCTTGTAGTACATAGTATTTTTAATGTTTTAGTTATTTTACTTTGAATGACCTGTACATATTGAAAACATCAGTAAAAATTAGAAATATATAACCCTCATTTATTTTTAGAAATAAATATCTTTTTAAAAATTAGATCAACCAATTATTTAAAAATGCATATTTATGTAAAAATTTTTAAACATTATTATAAATAGTTATAAACCTACATATTAGTACATATCTATTTAGCGATAGATGATCCATAGAAATTATATGTTTTAATTTTTCAATTTGAAAGTAAAGCATAAAAATATTATATTAGTGATGAGCCCATTCAATTTTTATTTTAATAATATATAGTTTCTGAAAAAGGAAAGAATTTTAAATAGCATTTTGAGTTATCTCAAAAATTAAAAAAAAAAAAAGCATGAAAAATGAATTATACAAAATGAAATTTAACTTCTTTCTAACTTTCAATATTAAATATATTCATTATTATTCTTTAATTTAGTGAAATATATTATAACAAGTTACTTTATAAATGGTATACAGTTTTTGTGTGGTATATATATTATTATTATTAAATAATAATAATATATTAATTAATTATAATAATATAATATTATTATTAAATAATAATAATATATTAATTATTATAATTATAATATTATTAAAATAATAAATATAAAAAATTTAAAAAAAAATTTTTTTATTTAAAATTACTTTTGTATTTCATTTGTAAAAAATTCTTATTGAAATTCATTTAGAGATGCTAAATAATGCCTAATTAAAATTAATGAATGTAAGTATGAATGTTGTATTTAAATTAAGAATTAAAATTTTTAAAATGGTATTTCACAGACAAAACTTTTCATTTGCAAATATACATTTTTTTTTATATATTGAACTTATTTCACATTTGCTTTATAAAATGAATATAAATTAAAATTGCAAATTGAAATCATTTTATGTTAAACTTTAATAACTATATTTTTTTGTAGCTATGTAGAAATATATAGTAATTTAAAAAAATTCTTTTAAAAAGTTTTTAAATAGGCATTTTAATTCGAAAGATTTCACAGTGATTTATTTTTGGATGATTTCTGTTATAGATTAGCTGCACAAAATTATCATTCATTGTATTTAACTTTTAAAGAATTATTATTTTGATTTAAAATTAGATACATCATTAATGTATTATTTCTTAAATAATAAAAATAATAATTTCTCAAATATTTTTGTCTATGTACATAAACATATTAATATCTGACCCATTTTCACTTTAATCATGCAAACTTAGCTTTTCTGTATTTACCAGTATTTGTGTAAGATGATATTGCTAAATATTATTTCAATTTTATTATTTTCTTTATTCAAAATTCTCATTTAAATATTCAAACCTTTATTATTTTAATTTAACATAATAATTTATTTTTTATTCAAAAAGCTTGTTATATGTTTTATACTACATAATATAATATAATTAAGTTAGGCCTGTATTAATTTTTTTTTAGTTGTTAAGACATTTTTAATATGCAAAATGTTATTATTTTGCTATAAATGTCTTTAAATTCTTTACAATTTATGTATACTTTTTTTCTATGTATAATCAATTCCATTTCTTGTGATTGAGCTTAATGATATAAAATATTTCAATATTTTTATTAATTAATGTTTGAATATTGTATTGTAAATTTGAATTAATGTGCCAATATTAGTTGTGCATTAAAGTGCAGTTACTTTTTTATTTGTTATAAAAACTATTATTGGTATAATTTTTAATTTATTTTGTACTGCAAAAATTTAAACATAAAAATAAGAAAATAGGAACTATTTTTAAATTGGTACAGATTTAGGTAGATTTAATAAAAAGTATTTATTCTTTTCTTTCAACTTTATTTTAATTTAAAAGAAAAATCTTGTTGGTGCCAATCTTGTGAAACACAGATATTCTGTACATTAAACAATAAATTTTTAATTACTTCAGAAAAGCACTACAAATTGACTTGTAAATGTAATGTCATTGTTTGTCTCAAATATAGCATTCATTTTAACTTTTGAATATCTAGGATGTGAACACGTATCTGTTTCATGATAATTTTAAAAATATGTGCAGTTGTCTATTTTGTTACTGATGTTTGCTTGTTTCAAGCCTACATTCTATGTATAGTTTAGAAAATAAATTTTATTTATATCAGAATAAATCTCTGCATTTTTTTCTGATGCTGTATCTTTTATTCTTTAAATTTTCTAGGAATGCAGATGATAACAATTTGAGAGATAAGTTTATTTCGAGAAAAGTTTATTTTTGAAAAAATTATTAATAAATTTGTTTGCTTCATATTGTTTAAAGTACTATACATTTTATTTAAATTATACAATACATTTTATTAAATAACGTTAAAATCTAGTTGTTTTCGAGAAATGTTTTGTTTATGTATGTGTGAGTAACATAAGTGCCCTAGAGTAAAAACACATTTCTTTAAAATATTATCAATTTATTTGTAAATTCATAAGGATGACAGCATATGCACAGTTAATTTCAAATAGAACAAGGTTATTTATTACAGACACAAATTTCTTATTCAAATTCTTGTTGGAAATATGCTGCCGTAACCGTAAATGAATGGTATATTCATTTTATGGTTCCACAATTTTTCTTTTGTTATTTCTCTTATATTTTAATATTTTTATTTTTTGTGTAATTCTTTTCAATAGAAATTAAAATTTCATTCATGAATCTGTAAAATGTAATAGTGGCTACACAATGATATTTTCCAGTTTAAAAAATAATTTAAAAAAATAAATTAGAATTAGTCTCATTATAATGTTCTTGTTTTTACTTTATTTTGTCATCTTTTATATTACATGTTACAAATTTGTGGACTGTTTACTGCTTTTATCATGTTATTCTGATTTCAATGAGTTTTTAAATTTGGTTAATAAATTTAAAAAACATTGCAAAATAGTCTAAACATTTCATCTACTTAAATGTACTTTATGTATTCATGCATCATTTTTATTATTTTTATATGTATGAATTGGCCAGAAAATATTAATATATATAGGTCGTAATCTCCTTTGTGAAAGGTCTTCACAATATTATCTGAGATGATGTACAATTTTCCCAACCATTTTACATTTTCTTAAAAAAAAAGTATCCAATTTATGTTTAAGAATTGATCTTTCACGGATTGAACATGCCTGGTTTATGATTGTCTAGAGACTTATATTCACTAGAGACTACGACTCAATAACTCTGATAATTGAAACAATCAATCACAACATTCCATATTGACACCCAGAATGTATTCCTATTCACGTAGAAATTATTAAGTAGAAGTTCTATTTATTTTTATGTAGCATTTCTTAATATTTTTTATTTATGTTTATAATATTTTTATATGTTTAGTATTTTTTTTTTTTTTTTTTTTTTTTTAACAGCAGTGCATTTTTACACTTGGCTGTAATGTCTCACAAATAACTACGCAGAAATTGAATGTACTGGGATACGAACTCTACCTTACCTAGCTTACTCATCGACCGACTACCACTTTTCAAGCACTTCGACAACTTTCGGCAAAACTTGATTAATAAGCTGAGATATATTGCTTGATAATTAAAAAAAAAACTGCAACAATTTTTACACCAATAGGATAGAATATATAATTAATCCATTTGTAATTGAAATGGATTCTTTATGATTATCGCACTTTTATCCGTTCAACTACCTTACTTTTATCTGAAAAGTGGCAATTACAATTATCTCTAATATAAACGTATTGAATTGCCGTCAAAAAGTCTAAAAATTTTTTTTTTTTTTTTTTTTTTGAGATGACAGATTTGATGAAAATTCTGATAATGAAAATTTCTATATTCGAGGATGGGCATACAAATTTAAACCATTGTAATAAAAGTAACGTTTGAGGCTATTTCAGAAAGAAAATTTCAACAATTCTTTTCTACAATTTTATTAATTCTTTTTAATAGAGCAGTAATTCTCAAATATTTTAATTTATGGCTTCCTTTCTGAATCCAAGTTTCAAGACAACGAGTGTCAAATTCTAACTATTCTTTTTTTGCAAAAGAGCAAGTATATATATATATTTAATTAAAAGGTAAAAATAAATAAAACACATTTATATAATTTTTAAAAATGCAGTTGAATAAATTGAAACTACTTATAATTAGCGGAATGAATGAGTTATTAATTTCCTCACAAAGAAATAAACTGTGCTGAGCTATTCTCCCTCCCTCTCTTGTAATGCTTCATTTTTTATTACATTTTCTGTGTTGTATGAGTTTGAAATAGAAATAAGCTTCTGTGTTAATTCGTGTTCGAAAACTAATGGACATACAAAAATAATAATAATAATAAATAAATAAGTAAATAAAACAAGTAATATAAAAACAAATTTTTTAAAGTAATTCTTTCTTTTTTTATTGGTAGATATATGCAACTTAAATCTAAGAAAAATTAAAATTAAGTAATTAAATTTAGTTGCTGAATTAATATTTGAAAAACTGCATTAACATCAAGTGTCATCCACTACAAGTTAAAAATAATGTATTTGAACTTCAGTGGAGGAATAAAAAGTATTTTATGAACGATTGAAAATTTGAACAAGCTATATAAAGGGAGAGTGTGAGCTAATAGAAGGAATTGAAAAAGGCTCCTCGCCTATCCGGATGTAAAATCTATTAAATTGATTATTAAGTTTGAAATCCTATAAATCTTATATAATCTATCCTATGCAATCCATTCAGTTTAAATGCTTGCTATAGCAATTTGATAAATAATTGACCGTTCATCTCATATTAAGAGCCTACCTCAATTCTAATATATTTTCTATCATAAAATCAGTTAATTTGAGTATTGCGCTAGAAATGAAATAATTGTATTTTTTCATTATTGAGCTTGTACTCTTAGGAAACTATTGTCTCTGAAATCATTTAAGAAGGTTTTTTTATTACTTCCTGATAGATATACAGTCAAGAAATTAAAAAAATATATTTGGTAATAATAAATAAATTTTTATTTCATAATAGCGGATTCTTTCTTTCTATTTAATGATTTGACATTCACAAAAATGATTTTGTCCTGTCTATGCATAAGTATGACAGAAAAAAAAAAAAAAAAAAAAAAAGATAAACAAAAGTTAAACATATCCACACATTATTTTATAATTTAGTAAAAAGGACTCATAACAATGGCAGGTTGTTCTAAGAAATAAACGAGCCTTCAAATTTCTATTTAACTCTAAAAGTTTTTATCTTCTGAATATTGATGCACATTTCAAAGTAAATCCCTTGATCTTAAGGCAAACAATATATTTCAAGCAAGCAATAAACCCAGTTAATAAAAAATATAAAGTTAAAAGATCAATCGAATAAATCATTTAAGTTATTATTATCCCAATTTTGACACAGATCTTCCGAAAATATTTCTTTTATTTTCCTTTTTTTTTAATTAATGTATTGGGCTTTAAAAATAGATTTTTTTTTTCAGTTTTCTAAATTTAACTGATTATTAATCTCTGTTTATTTCGATTCCTTCTTTTAGCTCCATATATATATCTTGTTCAAATTTTCAATCGTTCATAAAATACTTTTTATTCATCCACTCAAGCTCAAATAAATTTTTTTGAACTTGTAATGGATGACACTGGATATTAATGCAGTTTTTTCAAATATTAATTCAGTAATTAAATTTAGTTCATTAATTTTAGCTTTTTTAGATTTAAGTTGCATATATCTACCAATAGATGGCTCCAGATAAACTTTAAAAAAAAACGAATGAAGATTATTTATAAAGGACTTTCTGCAATAGAGTGAAAAAAAAAGTAGGAATTGACTTAAATTTTTTTTTTTTTTTTTATATATTACTTGTTTTAGCGAATCCCAATTCGGAAGTTTTATAGTGATAATTTCTTCTATAACATTGTGAACAAATAGTATACCGCAGTTAAGTGACACGCGTAATCGTCTGCTACTGCAAGTGATGTTAGAAGAGATGGATGTTCTGAAAATCGTTTGTCTTCTATTTTTCTTCGGTAGTTATTAATTGTTTACTATTTTTGTTTCATGAATAATGGTATCTTATGTTCTAATTCTCAGAAGTTCTTTTCCTTTCTGAGAGAAAATGTTAAATATTTTTATAAGAATTTCGAAAACATCTTTACAAAATAATTATTTGATTCGGGTTATATGTGGACGTTTTAGAATAAAATTTGTTTTTATACTGATGAATAATATTTTTTTATTTAAATGAAGTCTAAATTTACATATTTTAATGCAATAAGCTATATATTATTCATATTTAAACAAACATAATTTATTTTAGAAATTTTTAAATTACTCGTAGCTAATTTTTAGCCTTGGTAAACAGACAAATTTCTTTTTTTAATGATAAAGCGATTTGTTGTATTTTCAAGTTGTATTGCAGATAAGGGGGGCCTGATGGCTCAGTGACTAGTGCCTTGGCACTCGGTGCTGTAGGTTTCGGGTTCAAGTCCCGGTGATGTCATGGATGTTTGTAGTAGTTTGGAATAAACCGTAGGTCTCGGTCTAATATGACTACTACTACTGCATCTCACCACATCACTGCGAATAGAGACGAGTTGTTCCTATACAGTTTGGGAATGATGTGGGTGAGAAGTCTGACTGGTCTCTGTGAAGCTCTACAGTCATATGAGATCGGGACCTACGGTTTAAAGTTGATTCCGAACGCTACAAACATCCAAGGCACAACCGAGACTCGAGCCCAAAACCCGTAGCACCGAGCTCCAGAACGATAGACATTCGGCCATTCAGGCCCGATCTAATATGATTGTAAAACGTTGGGCGTAGGGCTGACAATTCTCGTAAAAGAAACCATTTCCTGTCTCGAAATCTGCCAGTAGGCAAACGGCTTTGGCCCACCATGGATGGGGCTGTTGCGCCAATGATGAAGAAGAAGAATTGTAGATATTCTGGATAAATTTCATTAAATATTTCGATTGTCGAAACGAGAAAATCATTAAATCTTCTGGTTCTAAAAGCAATGGCTGCAGCACATACTGTTAATGAATGGATAGAGTTTGAATTCTAGCTGAGTATTTTAAAATCCAAATTTAGCAACTTTCAGCTGTTTAAATTGCTTAATTTTACTGAGAATAAGGGGTTAACTAACTTAGACATTTATTAGTAAAGTGTTAAACTAATTATTGGCCTAAAAATGGCAAACAATTCTGAACGCATTTTTGCAACATAGAGAAAACGAATCAATCATTCTCCATTTACTGGAATTTTGTTTTATGGGAGTTATTATAATTCACTGATTTAGCCTGATTATATACTGAACTGTTGATTTATCATGTACCGTAGTAGTAATATATTAATTTCTAAAAATTAAAAAAAAAAAATAGCAAGATTACAATCCATGGGCATAAACTGGTAAATTTTCATAATTACGCAGTATATGTAAAAAGTACTGCAGTATCAAAATATGATATGCAAATTATTGGAGCTGCTGTCATTTGCCTGGCCAAACCAGGTTTTATAAACATCTGCAGTTTCTGAAAGTACACATTGAATAGTAGAGGAAATTTGCGACAGCCATGCTTTAGACGTGAGTACGTGATAACATTTATCTGAAGAACTACGTTGGTGAGTCATTGTGTGGATAGAAGCTGGTCAAAGTTAATCCTTTATTGCAAGGTGAGCCTTTCGGCAATTTATTGAATATGGAATACACAAGCAGCTTCTAAAAAGTACAACCGAGGAACATCTAGATCTTTAAGTACCGCAGATGACCACTATTTACAGCTAATTGCAAGGAGATACAGGACACTACTTCTCTTGTATCAGCCACTGGAAGGCAGATATCCTGATCACCTGTGTGCAAAATGCTTAATGAAAGAGGATTGTATGGAAAATATCCTGACTTATGTGTACCCCCTTGCATCATGCCAATTATGCAGGCACACATGTTAATTGGATTGAAAATCTATTTACCGTGTAATATTTGCATTACTGATAAGTTCATATTTTGTTTGCAAAAGTGATTCAAGAAGATTATTGATCTGGCAGAAGCTAGTAATACTTTATTATCCTAGTCATATGCATAAAACAAACATATTTGATCGATCCAGTATATGTATGAGGACAGATATTCCTTTGGATGACTGTTTTGACCTATATACACACTCCAAAAAGGACAACTGTTGCTCAATTATATAGAAATGTCCTTCTTGATCCTGTTGTTTGTCATACACAGGAGCAGTTAATGACACCTCCATTTTACAAGATCATAAACGTAGATCACACAGAACTTAATAAGTGGAAAATTATATGGAGGAAACTATTGTGCGAATAGGTTATCCAGAAAGTTTTTCGAATCTATATCTAACTATCACTTTTCAATTATATAAAGATGTCATTCTTCATCCAATTGTTCGTCCATATGCAGGAGCAGTTAGTTGGTGGCACCCCCATTTTACAAGATGATAAAGCTAGACCACACAGAACTTAGTAAGTGGTGAATTATATTCACGATGAGACTATTGTGCTAATAAATTATCCAGAAAGTTTTTCGAGCTTGTGCCTAACTAATTAAGTTTGAGATGTTTTAGAGAGACGTATTGATGCTTTTATCCATTCCTTGCAAACCTTCAGGATCTTCGAGCTGCCTTAAAGATGGGGCTTTACGGCCAAATGAATTGTTAAACAGCATCATTTTGAAAATGTAAAATATTGCTGCCGTGCCTGTGTGATTGTTAAAAGTTATCACACTCTATATTGAAACTAATCACATATTGAACACAGATACTATGTTTTTTGGTGTTTTCATCTTGTGTTATCAAGACAGAAAATAAGCTTATTCATTTTCTTTAGTGGGTAACTTTTCAAGCACTGTTTGGTTAATGTTTTTGCAAACTTTAAATACATTCTAATGAATAGAAATTAGAATTTTTCTGATTTTTTTTTTTTCTTAATTTTTAGAAATCAAAGTAAAGGAATGTCAGCTATAGATGGATGGAAATAATATATGACTAGTGCTATCATTAATAATTTATAAATAACTCTAAAAAAAAAAAAAATGACTTCACTAACAACACAACTTTTATCAACAATATTTACCACAGTAAATTGTATTGACTGTTTATCAAGCGACACTAGATAGTATATTTTTGTTTATAATAAAAACGAGTTCATTCGAAACTCATTTTTGTGTCGTAAGCAAAAAATATTTTTGAGCATATTATTATATTACATTTGTGGCTTCAGTTAATTGTGTTATAAACCCTAAAAAGCGTTAAAAAACGTAATCAATTTGTTTTTCTACAACGTAAACAACTTTCATCCCTTGTTCAACTAGATGAGATAGTTCTGAATTTACCAAATGCTGAATTTCTCACAATAACAATTTCCCACTAAAGCAATTTCTCCACATATATTTTCTCTGTTATAACCTAGAAAACAAACTGTAATCATAGTTTTCAAAAGTTCAGATGTGTATTTACATCAAACAACTGGTTTGTTCCATATTACTTAGAAGTAGGAATAGGAACTTATAATAAATTCTATTATAACAATTTCGTATATTTCCTTATATAGATAAATATTAATATATATATATATATATATATATGTAAGATATATTCTGCTCATTTAATAACTTTTCTCTAGAAGAGTTGTTAATAAAATAATATAATTTTTAGAAATATGTACAAATTAATCAAATTCTATGGTTGGCGAAATTATCAATATCTAGAACATCAAATTAAACCTTCGTTTATTGATATAAAAAATTTTTAAATTTAGCAACATATTCAATAATTATTAAGGAATAATCTGTTTTGTAAGATAAAGTACTTTTAAAAATGATGCTTAATTCACACGTTTTATTATAGAATTTCATTATTAATGAAAAATCTTGTAATCCATCATGTTTTTTTTTTTTATACTGTTAAATCACATATCGGGAAGAAATAGTTCAATAATAAAAGACTCAGTCATTAAAAGCTGTTGTATTCAAAAAGTTTTCAAAATTATTATTTTTAAATTATTTTTCATGAAACTTTAGTTTTGAAATTTTATTATCCTATTAAAAATAGTCTGCTTACCATCCAAAATGCAAAGTCCTCAAGAAACATCAAAGGGTATGGAATTTTCAACCTGCATTTACATGCATAGGACATGCTATGAAATGCTGCAAAATGAAATGCTATGAAATGAAATATGAATGCTATGAAATGCTATGAATGCTATGAAATGCTGTTAAGGGCGTCTGTAACGCCACGCATTATAACGTGCCACAGCGTAACTTTAACGCCATGGCGACATAGGAACAGAAAACTTTTTTAAAGCCATGTAAAGAACAGAAAGTTTTTTTTTAAATAGTGAAATTGTTTCTTCGCGAGTTTTTTTTTTTTTTTTTTTGTGGGACTGAACTACGATTGTAGCAGCATCGTCTCCCCACCATACGTGAGGATAGACATATTGTGCTCATTGGCATTGATGGATTGCACTGCAGTATGTTTAAGCATGGTGAAAGAAATCAGGTTTATTTCATAACACTTGTTTCAGAGCGTACTACTCACGTCGTTTGTAGCATGGAACAAGGCGTCCATTGCTACAAGGTGTCCATTGTTACAGGGCGTCCATTGTTACAAGGCGTCCATTGCTACTTGCCTTCGACTCTGGATCACAGACGTTGACGTCGACAATGGTGCGACGAACGCCCGACATGGACAAACAAATGGCGTGCTATTATATCACGATTCTGTTTACAGCACCATCATGACGGTATCCGAGTCTGATGACATTGCAGAGTGACTCTGCACAATTGTTGCATTATGCATTGTCATACTAATCTTTCGCTTAGCATTATGGATTGGGATGTGATTTGACTTTACACTCGCATCCCCTAATACCCATTCCAGGTTCAGAATAGACAGCGCGATATCTTCGAAGTTTTGGTGCCTGCTGTTTCATCTTACTTTCAAGGTTTGCTTGTAGCCAGATGTCAACAGGATGTAGCGCTCAATTTTCAACAATTTTTCTTTGCCTGCCGGATTGCATTGTTGTCGTGGTCTGCTCATTATCCCACTAATTTGTCAATCGAATACATTTGGTTCGTGCTTGACAAACGACTGTCAGCATGCATCATCTGTTTCTACACCAGATCAACTTTTGCAACTCATAGAAGCAGAAGGGAAACAAACAATAACTCCAAAACACAATCAAAACCACTTTCATTCAATGCTGAGGTATGTAGCATCAGTTGTTGCTAGCCAGACTTTTACACAAATTACTGATTTCTTCGTATTTTTCAAAGGGGTTGTATTTTAATCATTTCACCTTTGTACATGTTTTTTGCCTAATTCATTCTATTTTGATATCTCTTAGAGTTATGTTTTGAATGACCAACTGTGTCTTTAGATGAAGCTCACCGGCGTGCAAATTATGGCACTCCTGTTTGATTTAAACAAGTTTAAAAATTTTGAAAATTAGAATTAAAATCAACTGAATGTAATTTTATAGAAATGATTCATATTAGTTGAACGATGAATTAAAAAAAAATATCTTCGAAATATTTTATGTTCCTTTTATCCTATAAAGTAGGCCAAAGCTGAGAAAAGAAAAAGATTTTTACAAAATTGGAATAAAAATTTAAAGTGCAATTTTATTATTAAAATATTTATTATAGAAATTAAAACCTTTTTAACAATGCACATTGACTAGCAAACTATTTTAAAATTTGTTCTTTTCTCATTATTGATGAAACTAAGTATGCTAAATAAAAAAAAAAAGTATTTTTATAAATAATGAAATAATTTAATTTTTTATTGAACATTTCTTGAATTTTTGATCAAACATTTGGCCTTTTCAAGTGTCTTGTGATTTTGGTATTCAATGTTTCCTGTTTAAGTGAAAAATTGAAGATAATATTAAATTCAATATTTATAAAATTGTAATTAGTAATTAATATATGAAAACACATTTCAAAGATTAAATTTGTCACGCCTTAAAAATATTTCGTAATTTTAATTTCGTTTATTAACGTATTACTTTTTTATAGCTGAAATTTTACATGGGTTTAACAAATATCTTCAAAAATTTTAGTTATATTTTACTGGTATCAGATTTACTGAATCAGATTTTTGATGTGACAAAAGTGTTTTATTTATAACTTTTATACTAATAGAAAATTTATTTCAACTTAACTTATGTTTAGTTAATTTCTTGTTTTATGGTTTAACGTTTGTTGAATAGCACGTAGAAATTAAGCTGAAGGATCTCGGTTCGAAACTTCACAAGAGAATTTGACTAACAAATTCTCCAGTTTATGTTGAGGATAAGGTCATCAAATCTAGAGACAACATCAACGTTCTTTGACTTGACGAGGGCGATGATAACCTATCATAAATTACTTCTCAAAGTGATTGTTCTTCATCGCAGTGGCAAAATATTTATGTAATATACTAGCCCCCCTCCCCTGCAATATTCCCAGATAATGTTGAATCTGTTACATGTTTACGTTAAATAAATTATAGTTAAAAAAACTGAAGAGCACGCTTTTAGAGTTAATCAAACTAAAAAGTAAAAAATAATTGTTAACATAAGAATAAAATGACTGACGAGAAAATGAATGCCACTGTTCTAAAAGCGTAGGGTGCTCGATATCAATCGTTATAATTTTCCACTAGTTTCATTCCGAAATGCAGAGTTAGTTTAAAATTGTCTTACAAAGCACCCAGCGCTTTTAGAACAGTGACATTCATTTTCTCGTCAGTCATTTTATTCTTATGTTAACAATTATTTTTTACTTTTTAGTTTGATTAACTCTAAAAACGTGCTCTTCAGTTTTTTAAACTATAATATTTAAATGAGGTCCCGGTTCGGAGGACTGGAACTATAGTTCTTACAATAATTTAATTGTGAGTACAACAAAAGGTTAAATGCGAATATGGCGAGCCAGCCAGGATTCGAACAGCGAATCTCCTGATCCGTAGTCGGGCGCGTTATCTGTTGTGCCACTGTCCCACGTAAGTTTAAATATCTTAGGTACTTTTATTCTATATGGGTTAAATTGCTCTTCATAAGTTAAAAATAAAATCACTCATCCTGGCGATCCTAATCATGAGGAGATAATAAACTTATGAAAATATTTTTTGTCGTCGGTCCTTGATAAGTCTACAACGTTTAACTTAAATCTGATCGCTTAAAGTACGGCAAAATCGATCCCAAAGAGTCAGTTACAAACAAACATACAGGTGAAATTAATAAAAGCGTATTAAAAATGCCTGATATTTGAAGACAATAAATAGTATTTATACTATGTTTTAAAATTGCTTTCATACTTTGATTTATTTAAAACAACTGTAATTTTATAGCCTTACTTCAAGAATAATTTTTTACATCAATTTCTAACCAATTAAAACATACACAAATAATATTTCGTAAATACTTTCTTAAAAATTCTTTTTCCAATAAAAAGAAAAGCATATTATTTGTTAGAGATAAATCATTTTTCAGCTTAATAATACCATATTTTTTTAATCAAAAGTTTTTAAAAATAATAAAAAAAGAATTTTTAGGGAAGAGATGGCTGGCCGCATTGTCAGCTTTTCCGTTGGAATGTGTACGATTAATCGATTTTCCTCCTTATTTATTGAGATAACAACCATTTTTCATATGGAAACTTAAACTTTCGACTTCGTTAGGACGAAAACTTTCTTGAAAAGAACATTAAAAATAACTTAAACATTAAAATAACTTATAGTTTAAATTAAATTTCTTTGCTAAAAAATAAAAATCTTTTTTTGTAACACACCAGCAATGAATGTATATATATATATATATATATTGTAGCATTTTTAGCATATTTAGAACTTTTTCTCAACGGAAGAGTTTTGGTATTTCATTCCCAGGAGAGAGGAATGAATGTTATTTGACAAGTACAAAATAATAACCCATCACTGAAATTTGACAGCAGAAAAACAGTATTTCGGGTACTTATATTACATGCAATTAGTGTTTTTGTACTAATGAGAATAGCCTGTCACTCGAATCTGATAGCAGGTATTCGGTATCATGTATAATGAGACTCAGGAAATTAGTGAATGTCTGTGCGACCTTCACAGGTCGAAAGAACTACAGATTGAATATGAACAATACCATAAGTTGTTCCATCATGATTGGTGATAGACCACGAGCTGAGAAATGTCCACTCGAATGAGAAGTGAGGGGAAGCTGATCCCCCTTTCTGAATTATTGTCTTAAAAGGCGGTTTTGGTGAAGAAAGAGAGTTCTGCGAGGAGTTAACCAGAAGTTTATTTTATTTTTAATTTTCTCAGAAATGACTGAATACTCCGGAGTTTCCGCCTGTTTTTCAAAATGAACCTCTTGTGGTTTCGTTTTTCACGTCGTGTGATAATTAAGATCTGCCGCAGACCAGGCAATTAGATTCGACGTAGACTCGAGAACACTGAAAGATCTCCGACCTCGAAGTGAACTGCACTTGTGATGAAATCGTGCACTAGTAATCAAATTTTAATTTTCTTTTTTCATATTTTTGTACAATAACCCAAAGTTCATTATATATATATATATATAGTGCTTGAAAATAAAAGGTAAAGTGTCCCCATGAATCTGAAAGTGAAAGTTCATGAATCTGAAAGCCCTATATCTAATATATAGACGTTATATATATATATATATATATATATATATAAACTATATATATTAATGATATTATTTTATGATAATTTCGTGCACATTTATGTCAATCATTGACTCAAATATTTTAGATAAAATAAATAAAACACTAGTCCACATTGAAAATAACTTTGTAAATCATAGTGATAATTAGCAAGAGTGATAATATTTGAAGAGAGATTTCTATTACAGGACAACAAATGAAACAGTTCTTGTCATCAAAATATTAACGTTGTCAAAATTAAGGATCATTGTTAAGAAATAGTATAATAAAAAACATCATACTATTATATCATTATCATAATATAATAACAAACAACTTTTTTTAAGAAACATCAAATTTATACTAAACATTCTGTTTTGTATGCATCATATATATAATAAAAAATCATATTGTTTGAATATTGTATTTTTTGAACATAATTTAGTCCCAAATATTAAGAAAATTATATCTTTACATATAGAACTTGAAATTACATTAATTAATTTTATACGAATCATGGCTAAATTTAAATTAAATTAATTATAAACTTCTTCAAATATTCGCATTTCGAATCTTTAAATTTCTTCTATTTGTAAAAACTATTATAAATGAAAAACACTGTTTATTAATTACTAAGTGTTAAATATTTATGTTTCTAATATTCAAATAAATGTTCCTAAGTTTGATAAAAGAGTATCTAGGAGAAATGCTTTTATAACCATATTTAAATTATTTCGTAACAAAATGCTTTTTAAAAGACGCTTCTACACAGGATTTCTAATACATTTTAATGCAAATAAAAAATATTTAATACTTCCATAAGCATATTTAAAAACTTTGAATTTGAAAATTAAAACATTTCTTATAAAAAAATTCACAAATTCAATTTACATTAATCGTAATCTATGGAGCATATTGTGTTAATTAGACTTCTCAAAAAGTTTTGATATTTTTCTCTAAATTAAAAATGTTTTTATAATAAAGATGATATATTTAAGAATTATAAGAGAAGAAAATTTCAACATAAATGATATAAACATTCTCACTATATAAAAGTTTATTAATTCTTTCTTTCCAACATTTTTTTTTTATTTGTTAGAAATTCCGAACTATAACTAACATAAAAACAACTAGAATTCGTAAAAATGTAATGATTTTATCTATAAAAATGATAATGGTTTAACAAGATTTACCACAGTCTGGTAGATAATTGACAAAAAAATGAGATTACATTGTTTTCTGTCTGGGTGATAAATATTTTCCTAGAGCTATACATTTGTTTGTTATGTAAATAGTTTAAATAATAATGAAAGCTTTGAATATAAAATATTCTGTATGCTGCTCATTGATTACAATTACATCAAAATATTAATTTAAAAATCAAGTAGTTTATTATGGATATGAAATCTTTTAACACCTCATACTGCTATAGTGAAGAAGTATTAAACCTAAAAACAAGAAAGTAGTTTCCTGCAAAATAATTTTTTTTTTTCTGGAATGAAATAATTTTAAAAAGCTTAAATAATAAACAAGATCCTTTTAGCTTTATCCAAATTAGGTTCCGAATTATCTATTAGTTTTTATACAAATTAGGTTCATCTTGTTAGGATATTTATCTTTTACTTTTTTTTTGTTGTACATCGATGGCCCTCGTGTTCTACATTGATGTACATCAGAACATCTCGGTTGGAGGTTGGTTCTGAGGGAATTTTTAAGTATAATTGCCTGGAAATTCACACCTGGCAGTCCAAATAGATGGAGTCAAGGCAGACAACTGGGTTGCAAAAATCGAGCATTATCTGCACAAATACTGGCTATTTTCAGTTTAATATAAATAATTATTTTTATTTCAAACTTATAATGGGAAGTATTATTTCTCAAGCTGCCATAATCATTCCTCATGCTCCTCGTTTTTGAAGCGGCTTGATGGCCAATTAGCTAGTGCTCTGGCCGTTGATACCACAGGTTTCAGGTTCGAATCCTGGTTTATGGATGTTTGTAAGGGTTCGGAATCCACGTTAAACTATAGGTTCTGGTCTAATAGCGTGCAAAAACTGACCGTAGAGTGACAAACAACACCAAACCTCATTTCTGAAAGTAGTGACAGCAACAGACACCGACAGATTATTCGAACCTCAGCCCTTCCGCACACAAATACACTTAGCCGAGTGCGTCTTCATTGGCCACGAATCGGTAATTTTCTGCATTAAAATACAGTGATTCGTTTGTATACAGTTTAACATTAACAGTATTTTTTACCCGACTCGTAGCTCAATGGTAACAGGATCAACCAATATGCAGAAGGGTGAGGTTCGAATCCATTGGTCGGATGCGGTGGAGTTGCTGCTTTTATAAGCGAAGAGATTCGATTGTGGCATAATGTGTTTAGCGTCTCGCATTGATAGTCAGACTGCCCGATGAGAGTTTTATAGATTTTCTCCAATACAATATACAAATACAAGGCAGTTATCCTTAAAAGTTTTCCTGGAAGCAATGTCCACCTGTTATCATGTTCGTGGCATGCAATTAGCAAACCACGATGAATAAAAAATTGAAATTTTTACTATAAGTTTATAACATGAAATATATTTCCTCATTAATATAAAGAAATGTTTCGATATAGAAATCTTCCATCAAGAGAGTTACAAAAATCAATTTCTTACTAAGTTATCTTTCTTGTGTAAGAGGGGGCATCACGGCAAATAAGAAAGCAACGAGAACCAGTAATGATATGCCGGATGTAATAACACCACATCCGAAGAACCATCTGGGAAAGGAAAACATTTATTGCTTTCGATTTGCACAACGAATGCAAACAGAACTGTTATTGGCCCTTCGAAATAAAGTAGCAAGCATTCGTGTTATAAGTCGAGGTTTATGCAAGGATCCATTTCAGAGTATCTCACTCTCCATTACTTTGAAATCCCATAAAAATCCAATTTTTCATTATTTTTCCTTATTTCTTGTCATATTATGTAAACATACATATCCTTGAAATTTACATCGGTCTATCTTTTTCAAAATACGGATATGTTTCTTTTATTCGGCATCCCTATTGGGTACACTTAAATAAAAGTAGTTATGCTTTCCATATTTTTTATATCAATTCTATTTAAACAGAGAATCAATTAATAATAAAAAGCAAATTAAAAAATTAAAAGATTAATAACTTAAAAGTTAGTAACTTAAAAATTAAGCATCTGATTTTATTTTATTTTCATGTTAAATATTGTTACATATTTATCTTTATTTTTGTGTTCATTTAATTATCTTTATAGTACTATAATCAAAACAGACTTTTGATGTCATTTAAACTATTCGTAAAAACTTTCCTCGGCATTTATATGTCATATGGATAAAAAAATGTATAGAATTTGCTCATAAGACTGACCTGATGTTGTTGCCATGATAAACAATTAGTTCTAAACCTATTCGTTTTTTGGATTAGACTTATATTAAACATATTTATTATTATTTTTGTAACGTGACATTTTGAACTTTTAATTATGATCATTCTTCAATAAAACAACAAAAAAATTTTTTTATACAGTAATGCAAATGATATTTAAAAGATCCCGACTCGTGGCTCAGTAGCAAGGTGCACCGAAGGTAAGCATTAGGGCTGAGGTTCAGTCCACTGGCGGCTTTGTTGTAGACATTGTTTTAAAAAACGAGGAGACCCATGGCGTAGGAGATGTTCAGCACCTAACCTAGTAAGACTAGCAGGTGGGAGTTTTCTGCATTTTCTTCCATATTATAAAGAAATGCGGGATAGTTCGCCCTAAAATTCCCCCCGAAAGGCACCTCGTTTTTCAGCGACATGGAGCCTAGTCAGACTTCTACCTACGGGTGCTCTATCACACAGAAGCTGTCCATTTCCTTCCATCTATGAGTAGATCACTCACGAGATTTCCTTCCCGCACTGCAGGACATTGAGGATTAGACACAACACAATAACATATTTAAAAGAAAAAATATGGTATTAAAAGAAAATAACTAAATGAAAATGATAAATAAGTCTATGCTTTAATATTTCCATTTTTAGTTCGAAATACAGGACGTAGCAATCAAATTAGTACGAGGATCATCAATGGAAGAAGTATCAATAATTCATTAAAACAGAAAATATGCTTTATACAATTTTCAATAAATTTCCCATTTTTTAATTCGTAATTGTGAGTAATACTACATTGTTACTTCAATTATTATTTTTATTTCAAACTTATGAAGGCCTTAAGGTGAGAGAACGACAAAAAAACTAATATTATTTAACCTACTAGATAAAAAGCTCATCATCATAAAAGAGAGAGAGAGAGAGAATGCCTTTAACTTGTTATTATTTGCTAAATTTGAGTAGCCAGATTCAAAATTCGATAAGCAAATCGGATCGTAAACTCATATGTCCATGTCGAAACAGACACCATAAATCCAGCTGTCGGAAAAATCCTTTCGTAGAGTTGGAGGAGAAGAGAGGTTGATGCCAACTTCCTAGATGCCATCCAATTTCTTCCTAGATGCCATCCAACTTACTAGAGGCTATGCAATTTCGAAGATACCATCTAACTCCCTAGAGGTCATACAATTTATTAGACGCCTTTAACTTCCTCGAGGCCATTCAATTTCTTGGATGCCCTACAACTTCCTAGATGCCATTCAATTTCTTAGATGCCATCCAATTTCTCAGATGTTGTCCAACTTCCTAGAAACCATCCAATTTGCTAGATGCCATGCAACTTCCCAGATGTCAAAACAGACTTGTTGAAGTCGATTAAATTACTCCTAAAAAACTTTGTTTAGTATTTATATAGTGTTAGTTCAAAATCGTGCCAATAAATGCGGTGAATCCTGAATACCACTGAATCTTCTAAATTTCTACCGTTCCAATGAATTCAGCATTCAAATGCAACTGCTATATTTCGAGTTCATTTATATTGGTAAGCGTAACAAAGTTTATACATTTTTTAATTAGAATGTAGCCTACACATTAGAAGTAAGTAAAAAATAGTATATACCATTCAAAACAAATGCAGCTTGATATTTTAAGTAAACAGTAATTCCAACAAGTTCGTGAATGAAACTTATTTCGGAGCCCAAATTATCTGTATCCCAGTGAGAGCAACCGCTAATGTGATTTACTGCGTCTCGAAACTCACTTTGAAACTATTGCACTAACCTGATTATCTTGTTGACAAAGCTCCCCTTTCGAAAAAAAGTATTCTGATAATCTTTATCCTTTTTCCCCCGACTTCCTGTTTCATTATAAATTTTGACCGTAAGAAATGCATTTCGCCTGTGTATTGGAAGCTGTAAAAGAACGAGTCGAATGAAAAGGTACTCGAAGAATGTATTGAAAGATAAGAAATAGATTTGTGAAGGCATACGTCTTGCCCAATCTGAATCTCTACTGACATACATTTGCGCTTTTATCTTGTACGATAAAAAAAATTCCTCTATTATTCCTGTTGCTAATTTTATTTTTCTTTACATCGGAAATGTTTTGAAATATTTATTATCAGGATTATACAAATTCTATCAAGGCATAGGACACCAAATCTAGGCATTAGCCGCCTAGAATTTTTCAATGACGAATTATTGTGATATAAATAAGATACCATGCATCTTCTGAATAATAACAAAAAAGGGTTAAAATTTTTTTTGAGCTATAATTTAATTTATTATTCGCTATTACTAGAGATAGCACTCTAAGTTTCAAAATTGTTTCATTAATCTACAAAATAAATATGGTCTTCATAGAAAACCATTTACTAAAAGATTAAACCCTTAGTATTTCATAAATTACAAGATTGATGCAATGAGTATTAACATCGGAAATATATATTCAAATTATTTTGTAAGATTTTCAATAGAGAGATTTCTATGAATACGAAATTCTAATAGATTAAAAATAATAATTGTATTTCATAAACTTAAAAGATTATTACAGTGAGTATTAACATCGGAAATGCATAATATTCAAATCATTTTGTAAGATTTTCAATAGAGCAATTTCGATCAATACGAAATTCTGATAGCTTACAAAATAAATTTGTATTTCATAAACTTAAAAGATTATTACAGTGAGTATTAACATCGGAAATGCGTAATATTCAAACTATTTTGTAAGATTTTCACTGACATTTCAATTTCTATGAATATGAAATTCTAATAGCTTAAAAACAATTTTGAGTTTCACAAACTTAAAAGATTATTACAATGAGTATTAATATCAGAAATATGTAATATTCTAGCTATTTTATAATTATTATTTTTTTTTATTAATATTTTGTAACTTTTTCTGTAACTATTCCTTTTTCAATAAGACATTTCTATGAATAGGAAATAATTTAGTTATGACGCAAATTCTAATACTAGATTGAGCAAGTCTTGATGTACTTATGTTGACTAATTATCATTCCGTAATTTAGAAAACATACAGTTTGTTAATTTTGAATTACGCTAAGTTATATTACATTTTAATCATAAAATTATGGGTAAATTAAATTTGGGGAACGATGTTTTCAAGAGTCCTTATTCACTTTCATTCGTGTCCTTGACCACTTTTTTTTTAATATTTCTATGAAAAATGTTTTTAAAAATTTCTTCAAAGAGCTTTTTTATACATAATATTTATTTAAATTTCTTTCATGAGCTAATAATTATATAATTATATAATTAAATAATGTAAAATTGTTCTCAAAAATCGTCTGGCGAAAGCAAAGATAATTGTATTTCAAAAGTTTAACTGAGATTTCTTAAGAAAAGAAAATCGTTTGGAATTCTGTAGTTGTAACCGTGCTTCCTTCTGCGAACTGCAAGAGCGCGCCCCCCCTTCCCTGTGGCTTTCAGGAGAAAGGGTCAGTAGGCCTCTAGGCTCTCATTTGAGAAGAAATACTGTGCAACCTGCGGTCCCGCTGAGAAACGTTTTGTTTATAATCTCTCATCCCGAGAGGAAATATATTTAACGCAATCCTGCATATAAGTGGGCCTACAGACTCTCATCCGGAGAGGAAGTATATTTTGCTCATCCTGTGCGTAGCCGAGTTTCGGGTTTCGCTTCGAAGTGGGATCCTTCCACGAATATATGATTATATGTCTTTAAATGTCTTAATTATTGTCTGTCTCTAATTGTATGTATCAATGAAGCTGTGAGTTCTCCAACCTGCGTCTCGAATATCTGAGCCCAACCATGTCCAGTTACAATCGGATTGCCCAATCTGCATACTACTTTTTTTTTTTTTTAAAATTGCTGTTATGAGTTTTGTTGTTGCATTAAATTCTATATTTTGTGGTTAACCTGCATATCGGCCTTTCCTATTATTATTATTATTTATTTGTTTATGTTTTTTTTTATTGTTCCTTTTCCCCCTAGGAATTTCACTATTTGGCAACAAGTTGCTGAAGATTTCAAGAAAAACATTGATGCAATTTAATTTTTCATAGATAACTTTTGGATAATGGCGCAATCAGCTATGATAATTTACTTCACAAATATGAGTCCAATTGATAAAGATAAAAGTTATTTGCTGCAATGAATGCAATTTTTGAAATGATAGAAATTTGTCGAAATAAAAATTTTGATAATTTTAAAAAGTTGCAGACATATTAATAATCCTACTTCTTTAGAAAATGAGTTTCGAGAAATTTCATTTTCGTCTTTGAAATGCAATTTGGGCAATAGAACTTTGCAGTGATTTCCTAATAGTAAATGACAGAAATCACTTTTCCACCATTTTATTAAGTTTGCAAATATAGTTTGAAAACTTGGATCTATCATTGATGTATAGATGAGGAGAATACGGAATATTTTATTTGTTAATTGAATAAAATTGCAAAATTAATGTATAAAAATGCTTTAAATTGGATGAACATAAATCATGAATCTATTCTTACAAATAAATAATTATTTTATGTTGACGACTGTCAGAATTTCCAGGCACTCAATTCAATTTAATTGTAATATTAAAAATAACCATATTAAATTTAAATTTTGCAATTTTAAAGGAATCTCATATGTGTTTTGAATTGGTTTATATTTTACACACTAAAAAATTACGCTGTCAATTAAATGTCAATATTTAAACAATGATACGAATTTTAATTTAATTTAATACAATAACTAAAAAAGCTGGTTGCCTAGCTGTAATCAGTGCAGCTAGCAAGGTTAAAGAATCATCTGTTGGCATTCAGAAAATGAAAAGACTCGATTATTACACCATGTATAGGTATGTCACAAAGACATTCAGTTGCCTATATTGAGTTTTCTTGGTTTTCTCAAATGTGATGTATTTACCATAAAAGAATGAATGAAGAAAGTCTTCTGAAGAAAATCTTCCAGAATGAAGTAATATATATTGATCACCGTAACCACCGATATTCAATTTTACTATTTTGATATATATATATATATATATATATATATATATATATATATATATACCTATATATATATATATATATAAGTTTGAAATCAAATTTACGCATTTGCAAATCAAATTCAATTTTTTTCAAATTAAGTTCAACTTATTCCAAATCAAATTCAATACTTCAAAATTAGTGTTTTATTTATATAATATTACTTTTACATATGTATGCTTATAAGGATGTATATTAATATATATGTTTAAATATGTATTCCTGTATGAAAAAGCAATTGCTGGTATGGGTAAAAATGTAAGCGTAAATATTCACAGAGGTATGTACACGTTAATCTGTATTTTGTTTCAGTAAGCGCGATTATGTGCACTCCATCAGCTACAAGTGCACATTTACATCGTATGTATGCGAATACATTTGTATTCGTGTATATATGTGGGCATTTACTTGCAAGTGGGTATATACTAATAAGTATTTATATGTGTATATGTATGCATGCAATGCATATTTGTGCGTGTATATGTATACTAGTGTGTATATTTGTGTGTATATGTATGTATGCCAAAGCGTAGGTATGTGCGAGCATTTGCGTGTATCGATATTTGCGAATGTAAATGCATGTGTGTCTATGTTTTCGTGTTATGCAAACACAAAAACATATGCATGTATGCATGTATATGCAACATGTGCATGCATGTAGGTTTGTTTACGTGCATATTTCAGTGTTCGTGTATGTAAACATGTGCATATATATGCATGTAGTATAGTATATACATATTCACCCTATCAAAATTATATATATATATATATAATTTTGA
>BPLR01018184.1:0-30189 GCA_021605095.1 Caerostris extrusa | reverse complement strand
TGAATCATTAATGCTTTCAAATTAATATTTTATTGATGGAAAATGACAGCTTTTAGACGTCTTTAACATAAAAATGTGAATGATTATATAAATGTTATCTTTCTTTTATTCATTTTGATTATTTTTGACAATACCAAAAAAATTATATTTGCATAAAAGTTGAAATAAATTTCGGTATATAAACAGAAAAGAGTTTCAAAGGTAAACAAAAAAAATAAGATTTCAAAATTTAATTATGTTGTTTTAATCAATAACAATTAATTTATGATGTAATATGTTTCATAACGATTTTATTTTGCTGATTCACAAAACAAAAACTAATTATAATAATAATTAATTGAAATAATAATCATAGAAAATAAATATAATTATAATAAAGTAATAATTATATAGCACAATTTCAAAATAATTAGGCATTAATTTGATGTATAATTAATAATTTTTTATAAAAAATTAAAATAAAATGGAGTAATTTTCAGTGAATTATTATTTTTAATTATTTCATGTATTGTTTTAATTAATTAATTAAAGCAATAATTAATTAATAATTACAAATTTTATTTTAATTCTTTATAAATCATTTATTATATACAAATTAATGCCCCGTTTTTGACATTTTTTTCATGTTTTTAACAAATTTTTAGATAAAAATGATATTTATAGATTTTATTAATATTAAAAACATATAAACAAATACAGTTACAAAGTTTTAATTTGATCGAAAATTTCTTTGTGCTATGGCTAGCACTATTGAATCATTAGCAAATATGTATGGGCAATATTTTGCATCAATTATAAACTCTTATTTCTGTTAGCATTTCAAGAATTAAAAATAAAAGTCTTTATTTATTTGGAAATTATTAACTGCGCTGAAACTCGATATATTTATTATTATACCTTAACTAAAACGCATTTATTAAATTTCTATGAGATATAAATGGACAATTTTCCATTCAAGAAATACAAATCTCAGCATATTCTTTTTAGAGCAAAGATCTCTTAAATCATTTTTCATTTGCTGCCCATTTAAACTTCAAATTATTATCTGTAAGAGTTGGGGCTGTTTGTTTAAGTTTTAAATTATCGTTATTATATTTCTCAAATTACAGACGATTTCTGCATCAGAATTGCAATGTTTAAATTCATTTAAATTAAAATCGTTTGCGTAACAAATTTGTCTCAATCACCAAAACATAGAATAATTATTAAGAAATATAGATGGAGAAATATAATATGTTAGCTATTAAGAAAGGGAAATTCTGAGTTAAAAAATGTCTTAAAGTTTTTCCTATTTTTACATCATGAATTTCAAATTTTTTTTGACGAGTTGTTTGTAAAGAAATTGAGCAAATTAACTGTGTTTTCTAATGAAAATAATTTTGTAAAAATCTTTTAGCGAATACAATTTTATCGTGAAGAATACATATTGTCTTATGTATTCTTATGTATGTTGACATACCAATTTATGAACTGAAACCATTTTATCTTAAAAAATGAATATTTCGTATTCTTTTTTCAGCATTACAAGTAGCATCAATGCATACAGAAACTCCATATTAAGATAAGCATCCCAACTAATACTAACGTTAAAAAATTTTTTACGGAATTGGCGAAATTTACTAGAATAAAAAATTACCACTGTATAACTCAAATGGTATATTTTTATAAAATTTATTGATCTCATATAGGAGAAGTAAAAGAAGATAATTTTTCGCAGTTTTAAAATTTATAGAAGTCTATTTATTGTTACTAATTAAGCACATGTCGATTTTGTCAGCAAACTAAAAATAATAGAACTTTTTATTCAAACTTTAATTATTAAAAGGATAAATGCAAGCAAAATCAGATAATAATACCAGATATAAAATATTTGTGTACTATATGCCTACAAAATTGCAGCAATAAATATGTCATTTATCACACGAGTACAAACTCAACTAATTCGTCATAGTTGCTTCTGTGGGTTTCGACAGCACTTGCAGATTATTCCAGAACTTTTGTTAATGCGCGCATTTTCAAAATTTTCAAACAATTTCTATAAAAGCTATTAGTTATTGTTGTCACATCCTGTCATTAAGATTGCCACATTGCCATTTTTTACAGTTTTCCATAGCCCAACGATTCACTTTAAAAATATTTTTACAGAATAAAATCAACTGCTACCGTAAATCAGACAAATTACAGCGTTTGCGGCTTCAGATTAGAAAAGTCGAGAGAAAGTTAGTTATTATAAATACTAACAAATAATAATTTTACATTATTTATAAAATATTTTTTGAATTACATAATACAATACTAGTAGAATTTCATTAGATTTTAATTTTGTCATTTTGTGATATGCACTCACATTCAAGGTATAATTTATCATTTAATTCATTTATGTTTATTTTCAGTTCTTCAATTGTTTCTATTGTTTGGGGTCATCTATGAAAAGGGTTCTTCTTAGAAACCCATCATGAATCATTAACGAACGGTAAGGGCTGGACATGGAGAAGACATTGTTAAATGTAGTACAGAAAATTCCAAATATTTGTGTATGGAGTTTAAGCCCACCATGCCAGGATATCACATTGGAGGAATCTGTTTGACAACGACATGCATACATACATAATTAACCTTTGTTACCATGAGTATTTTACTTTTTGTTAATATATTGGTAAATAAACCACATATTTACTTAACATGGCGCCCTGGTATTTTTGTAACTACTATGTCAGGAAAACATTTCCGATCCTGTATTTGCTATGGATTCTGAGTCGTTTAGTTTGCTACCTCTTTTAGACGTTTGTTAACACTGAGACATCACCTTTTGATGTGCTTTGATTAAAAACCACATATTTCATTAACATGGAGCCCCTGTTCCTGATATTTTCTGTGGAAAGATCCCGAGTCAATCAATAGATGCTTATCCTGAGTAAAGATCTATACTAATCAATATCATCCTGCATCCTATACCGATGATGATAATCAATCAATATCATCACCAGTGTAGGATGCTCTGTTTGTTTTCTATTCAAATGTTAACAAAATAAATTATTAAAATTAATTTATCTTATAATTTAATGAAATAAAGTAACAAGTAATCCATTTTATGGACACGTACATAATTCATGCAATAATATTTACACAAAAAATGTAAAAATGGTTTGACAAGTAAAAAATAAAATAACTGTCGTTATGCAGTTCAATGGCTTGTGAAATGGGTAAATTGAATTCGACAATTTTACAGAAAGCAATTTCTTGTAAGAAAAGCACATATTGTAATAATTTAAATTGAAATATATAATCTCTTTAACATTTAAGGAATATTTTTCTTCAGGGTAAGTTTAGGAACTATTTTCTGAAGAAAAACGAATTATTATTATTCTAAGATAAAACAAAAGTGACATGTAGAAATTCTAATCATTATAGAATGGTTTATAGGATCAGGAATGTTTTAAAATGCATCTGCTTAATAAACTAAAGCAGAGTAGAAAATGGGAAGATTTAATAATAAGTACAATTCTTTTTAAATATTTTAATCTGTTTTTAGATTATTTTTTTCCTCTAAACATGACTCATTGCCGTATAGTAAAATGGACAGATTTCATAAGAGCATGAAATTAGTTTAATATGTTTTTCTATTTTTTTCCCCTTTTAAATAAAGTAAATTTATGCTTCAGGTTGTTATGTCTTTTTCTGTTTAATTTTCTGAATACAAGACAAATTCAAGCTACGATGATGGATTTTTTTAAATGCTGACTCTTAAATTATTCAGATTAAAAAGCTAAAAGTAAATAGACGAACTTGTGTCAATTTCCTTTTGAAGAAAGGGAAATATATAAAAACCGATGTAATCAGTGATTTCCTTTCCTTTCTTTATTTTTAAATAAGGCACAATAAAACAATCAGATCAGGATACTTGAAGTTATCAATGCTATCCCTGCACAACTAAATTGCATTATCATATTTTTTTATCTGTTTAATTTTCTGGTTACATGATAAATTCAGGCAGCAATGGATTTTCAATTCTTCGTTCTAAATTATTCCGACCTATAGTTAAAAGTAAGATGATGAAATTTTGGTAGTTTCATTTTTGAAAACAAAAAAGAAAATTAAATTTTGCTAATTTTGAAAAAGAAAATAAATAAAAGTAATGCAGTAAAATCAATTATTTATATTTTCTTTATTTCTAAATAAGGCACGATAAATCAATTCGCTAAATTGAAATGTTTTATAAAACAAATAAAAATCACGATATTCGAAGTTACCAATAAGCTATCCTCAGCACAACTAAATTGCAGCAATATCTTTTCACTCTTTAATTTCTGGGATACATGACATATCTTGGCAACCATGGACAGTTAAATTGAATTCGACAATTTTACAGGAGGCAATTTTCTTTGCAAGAAAAGCTCATATTGTAATAATTTTAAATGGAAATATATAATCTCTTTACCATTTAAGGAATATTTATCTTCGGGGTAAGTTTAAGAACTGAAGAAAACAAATTATTATTATTCTAAGATAAACAAAAGTGATGTGTAGAAATTCTAATCATTATAGAATGATTTATAGAATCAGGAATGTTTTAAAAATACATCTGCTTAATAAGCTCAGAGTAGAAAATGGGAAGATTTAATAAATGCGTACAATTCGTATTAAATGTTTTAATCTGATTTCGGATATTTTTTTCCCTCTAAACATGACTCATCGGCATATAGTAAAATGAACAGATTTCATAAAAAGGGCATGAAATTAGTTTAATATGTTTTTCTATTTTTGTCCTTTAAATAAAAGTAAATTCATGCTTCAGGTTGTTATGTCTTCCTCTGTTTAATTTTCGGGATACATGACCGATTCAGGCAACGATGGATTTTTGAATTCTTCGTTCTAAATTATTCGATTATAGTTAAAAAGTATGTAGTTGAAATTGAGCTAGTTCCTTTTAAAAAACAGAAAATAAAATGAAATTATACTAACTTCTTTTTGAAAAATATTAAATAAAGGAAATTGCACTAATGTCCTTTTGGAAAAACGAAAAATAAATGAAATTGTGCTAATGTCCTTTTGAAAAAGAAAATAAACGAAATTGTGCTAATGTCCTTTTGAAAAAACGAAAATAAATGAAATTGTGCTAAAAAGTCCTTTTGAAAAAACGAAAATAAATGAAATTGTGCTAATGTCCTTTTTGAAAAAGAAAATAAACGAAATTGTACTAATGTCCTTTGAAAAAAGAAAATAAACGAAATTGTGCTACCTTCCTTTGAAAAAGAAAATTAATTAAATTAATGTAACAAATCAATGCTTTCCTTTCTTTTCTTTTATGTCTAAATAAGACACGAGCAAATCACCAATTCGCTCAATTTAAATGTTTTTAAATCAATAAAATCACGATATTCGAAGTTAGCAAACTAAACTTTCTCTGCACAACTAAAATTGCAGCAATATCTTTTCACTGTTTAATTTTTGGACAAATTCAGGCAAGGACGGATTCTTTTTCAATGCTGCGTTCTAAATTATTCAGATTATAGTTACTAGTAAGAAGATCTAATTGTGCTAGTTTCCTTTTGAAAAAAAAAATGAAATTATGCTAATTTCCTTTGAAAAAATAAAATGAATACAATTGATGTGATAAATAAATGGTTTTCCTTTCTTTTCTTGTTATTTTAAAATAAGATACGAGAAAATCAGTTCACTTAACTGAAATGGGTTCTAAAACAATAAAGTCATGATATCCGAAGTTACCAATATATTGAAAGGATACTGCTGCAATCCCTGCACAACTAAGTTGCAGTAATTGCAACAATATCTTTTTCGCTGTTTAATTTTCTGGATATATGACAAAATACAGGCAACGATGGGATTTTCATTTCTGCGTTCCAAATTATTCAGATTGTAGTAAAAAGTAAGATGAAATTGTGCTAGTTTCCTTTTGAAAAAAAAAAAGAAATGCAATTGTGCTAATTTTCCTTGCAAAAAAGAAAACAAATAAAATTGATGTAGCAAATTAATATTTTTCTTTTATTTCGAAATAAGGCACGAGCAAATCAATTCAAATTGAAATGCTTTCTAAAACAATAACATCACAATATTCAAAATTATCAATAAATTATCCTTTTACAACTAAATTGTAGCAATCAAAGTCGTTTAAATTATTATTTATCATTATCGATTAAATGACATTAAAAGTCTTGTTTAGATTACACACGTTATTTACAACATCTTAAGAATAATTCCGTAACTAGAATTCAGAAATTATAATTCAGATTAAGGTTAATTTTCCTTGAAAGTATTTAAGTACTTCGCTACATTTAAATGCATTTTCAGGCTTCAAATCTTCCAAGACTAAAGCATTTAAAATATTTAATTTCATTGGATAAATCTTCATATTACATCTCTAAATTTAGCTACTCTAAATAGCAAATTCCAAAATCACCTAAACAGGATACTACTTCTCTAGGGGCCTTTTCAAGAACTAACTTTCTCCCATTTAATATCCTACTATTAAAATTTTATCTGGTTCCCTAGTGGATGGTTCACTTTCTGTAATTGTCCTTGTAATGTTTCCGTTAATCCATTTTCCCCCTTTAAAATGTAAAACTGTATTAATAGTGAAAGACCGAATATCTACAAGAAAATTTTAATTTTAAAAATGTAAATCTAAAGAATTTTAATTTGATGTAATATTGATATTCTGGAGTAACTATTTTTTATATTTAGAACCCAAAATCTTGAAAAAGAAATCAGCTGATTCGAATCATTTCATCGTATCACTTACATTTATAAAATTATACGAATCGTTGAAAATTCGTTTCGTTTATATAAGTAAATTTTTATATATATTTATATAATTATATATATACTATTTTAAAAAGTTTATAAGTGAAATTTTAAAAAAAAAATGTTTGTATACTATTTTTCGTATTTAAGACCAAGTTTTTGAAGAAAGAAATCAGCTGATTCAAATTATTTCATTCGAAATATTTACTTATATGAATGGTACAAGTCACTGAAATGATTCGTATCATTCATCTAAGTTTTCAGAAGCAAAAAGATTCATATATTTTTATGCTATGTTTAATCTTTTGAAAGCTTGAAATGCTAGCCAATATTAAATCCAATATTTCCGAGTTAAATTAATATGTTGATATAAATATTTTTAAGAATAAATTAATCGAATCATACGTCCTGATAAAATGATTCAAATTTTTACAAATGAGAATTCGATTCCTTTCTACTGTCTTAGAAATACGTTATGTTATCAAATTAAACTGTGACTTTAACAAAAAATGGGTGGAGAAAATAAGCAGTGACGTCATTAAAAAAATATGCGAGAGAAAATAAAATTACATACATTTATAAAAAAAACATAGCCGATAGTGACAATATGAAGCCGAATAGTATATACCGGCAGTACACAGCCGAATAACAGTTTAAGAATAGCAACAGTATAACAGTATATATCAATAATATTTAGCATGACAGCAACATTATTGTACAATAGATTAGCAACAGCAAAAAAACAATATATAGTCGATTAGCAACAGCATAACAATATATAATCGAATAGCAACAGCATAACAATATAACAGCAAAAAATCTGTAAAGGTATCAATAAATCTATAAAGGTACACTCTCAAACCTATATTTGTAATCTATACATTTTTTTTAGCAATAGAATTTGGTTTTTTTAACAAAATTTAAAAAAATCTATTAGTTATACAAAATACGAAAATATTTTTTTCTGAAAATGCAGACTTTAATTAGTTAAAATGCGTAGTTAGAGTATTGAGTAAGTCATTAACAATCTTTAAAATCCTGTATAGCTAACTCCCTGGCACTACAAGCCATGATTGGACAAGCCGTCTGCTTACTAGACGATTTCGAGACAGAAGATGGTTTTCTTTTTACAGGATAGGATTATCAGCCCAACTCTCTGCAATCATATTAGACAGAGACTTAGGTTGAAAATGAATTCGAGCCATTACGCATTAATGACACCTCCGGGATTTTAATCCGAAACTTACGGCACTGAGCGCCAGAGTGCCAACGATTATTAATGAGGGGCATATAAGTCCGTATTTTATGTACAGAATATTACAGTATTATTATTTATTATAATATATATTATAATATATATATATATATATAATGTAATAAAGAATTTTCGTTGATTGTCTTTCAGAACTATTTTTCAGCATCTTCACTTTTCTTAAATGATATAAATATCCATCAATAAAGATATCTCAAAGGCACGCACATACGCTTTTAACGAGGAGTTTTTGTTGACTAATCCTCAATGTCTGCAGTGCTGGACGGACATCCCATGAGTGATCTACTCATGGAGGAGGGAAAGGGGACAGCTTCTGTTGTGATGGAGCACCCCGTAGGTAGAAGTCTGACTTTTGCTTCGTGACGCTTTTACAGTCATATGAGACCGGGACCCAAGGCTTAAAGTGGATTCGAACCCTACACACATCCATGGCAGCGCCGGGACTCGAGCCGAAACCTGTGGTACCGAGCGCCAGACATTCGACCATTCAGGCCCGTTTACAAGGAGTTCAGTGGCAAACACAAATACAGAATTATATCGATTGCAACGCCATTTACCGAGTCCAATTGTGAATTTACCATCCTGGGGACCACTCAAACACACACAGTTAAAATTTCATTAAAATCGGTCCAGCCGTTTAGAAGGAGTATATAGACAAACACATGTACAGAAAATTTATTTTTAAAAATCTCCTATCAAAAATAGGTTATGAATAAAATTATTAAAATACGAATACACGCAACCTTATTTTTGTGAGGATTTACTTTTTTTGTGCTTTCCTATCCGTATCCAAAAATAGATTTGAGTGTATATAATTCATTGCAAAATAACAGTTAATAAAACTATTTTTATATTTGTATGGATATTTTCTAAGTAAATTTACAACTAAATACGAACCCCCCACCCTGATTCTTTTTAAGTATAAAAATAGACCGTGACTGTGCTGTTAAATTAGAAGTCGAACCTGAAGCAAAACTCTTTGCAGACGCCATAAATCTATCTTTGCTAGAAACAGAACTTCCGGGTCGTTTGAGAAAAATATTGATAATAGCCTCTCAGGAGAAACAAAAGAGCAGCTTCTGTTTTCAACATGACTTGGAAGCAGGGCTCAACGTAAAATCCCAGGTGGTTTTTTTTGAAGAATTGTTTGTGCAGTTAAAAATAGCATACAAAATAAGAACTTATTTTAGAAACTTTTTTTGGAAATTCTAAAAGCGAGTTGTTTTTTAAAGGGAAATTTAATGTATTTTAATACCAAAAATGTGTTTCAATTTTAAAGTATTTTCATGAAACTATGATGATAAAATTTATTGTAACATATGCTAATATCATATTGTTAAAGATCTTCTTAAGTTAATGCAAACTGGTATTATATATTAAAAAATTCAAAAACTGTACCCGAAATATCAACAGAAGAATACTGTTGTTTCTTATCCTACTTGGTAGACAAAAATATCTAGACTAAGTCCAAGAACCCATGTGATCTCATGGATGGAGGGAAATGATATTTGTAGTCGTTTGGAATCCACTTTAAGCCGTAGCGTTCTAGGTTTAATATGGCTTTTGGGCTTAGAGCTAACAACCCTACTCCGTAAAAGTCAGCGTCACGGAGCCAAGTCAGACTTCTACCTACAGTTACTCCACCACAACAGAAACTGCCCCCTCCCTTTCCCTCCTTCCATGAACATGGGTTCTTGGACTTGATCTTGATGTTGCTGTCTACCAAATGGGATATGAAACAACACAACCAAGCAAAAAACAAATATATTCGTATATTCGATGTTATTTTTAGTATTTAAGATAATTTTCATGATTATTTATTTCGAAAGTTCTTCTTAAGCTCCATGTCTTGTAAAATTGGATCAAATTATAGAATGCAACTTTATTTTCATCACAGCCATTTTATACAGAAAATTTCAGAAACTCAGTACAAAGCAAAAGGAATATATTAGTACGTATATTTTAAATATCAGCGATAACATTTATTTATGTAAAAAAATCTACTAATACACTTCATAAAAAAAATAATATGCTTATTTTTAAAAATTCTGCTTTTACATGCCAGTTACTATACTTCTATACTTAAGTGTATATACGTTGAAATCGATTTTTAACTATTTTCAAATATGGATATATAATTGTATATGTGGATATATAGTTTATTTCTTTAAAACTGTTTGAAAAATATTTCCATTTCTTAATAATATTGAAAGCGGCATGATATCAATTGGCTAGCACTCTATTCTTTGGTACCACAGACTTCAAATTCGAATCATGTCCTTGGCATGAATGTTTGTGAGTGGTTCCGAATCCACATTAAACTGTAGGTCTCGGTTTAATTAACCCGAAGTGTGCACAAAATGACCGCAGAGCGACAAGCCAAACCTTGTCTTGTAAAATTGCATCAAATTACAGAAATATAACTCTATTTTTATCCCAACCTTTTTATAGAGAAAATTTCAGAAACTGTTATAATATATTAGTTTTTAAAGAAATACCAACAAATAAACAAACATAGATTTTGAAAAAAATATCTCAATTTCTTAACAAGATCAAGAATAAATTGTTAAAACCCTACACACTTTGAATCCAGTCCGAAATACTATTTTTAACCTTCATAAAAAATTAATAAATGTCATCTGTTAAATGATGAATGCAATTTTTTTTACCTCATTCTTTATAAAACTGCGATGTTGAAAAAGGCATACTTCATTATCATTATCGTTCTTCATAAAACACGCTTACAGGATGCAGTTTTTTATCAATAAAACACCGAAAGAGAAAACACAAGAAGAATGGATGTTTAACAACACAGAGGCAGAACTAATATTCCGCCGTCACAGACGGCTGCCCATAGGGTTCAGCGCAGAAATGAAATAAATCAAATGGGAATGATCGAGGCGGATTTGGAAAACACGAAAAAGACTTTTATCAAAAATAGATCGGAACAGACATGCTTGTTTCGACCATGTTTTATTCAGTTAACACAGTCGCTAATTTCGGAGATATCATCGATTAGTAAATGTATATCAAAATGGTGAATAGCCTCTTTTGGAATGTTGAAATATTTTTGACTTTCTGAGAACAAATATAAACGGAAATGATTTATTGATATAGAGGGTGATAATTTGGTTAATAAATTTTAAAAATCAGTCAGATTATTGAGCAAAATAATAAAGATGAATAAGGAAATTTAATATTTGTGTTTTTATACTATGCATACATATAATCGCATATTACTTAACAATACAGTTCTATAAATATTGCATCCGCCTATATATTTTTATATTTTCTCCTATTTTTAAACTGAGTACATGCCCATATGCATTATCTCTGAATTCAGTAACTTTAGCTATGTATTTTATAATATAGCAAGCGGCTACTAACTTTATAGAGAAATAAATATACTAACTTTATTGAGAAAAAGATATCTACACTAACTTTATAGAGGAAAACTACTTATACTAACTAATTTTTATAGAGAAAAAAATAAATATACTAACTAATTTTTAAAGAGAAGAAATAAATATACTAACTTTATAGAAAAAAATATATATAATAACTAACTTTATAGAGAAAATAAATATACTAGCTAACTTTTATAGAGAAAAAATAAATATACTAATTTTAAAGAGAAAAAAATAAATGTACTAATTTTAAAGAGAAATAAAATAAATATACTAACTTCATAGAAAAAAAAATAAATATACTAACTTCATAGAGAAAAAATAAATATATTAACTTTAAAGAGAAAAAATAAATATACTAGATTTATAGAGAAAAATAAATATACTTTTACAGAGACTAACATAACTAACATAATAAGACTACATTAACTAAATCCAAACATCCATTTATAATCGACCGCAATTTGCATATGGCACTGTAAATCAAACTACCAACATAACTGAACTGTCGATAATCTAGATCATTATATGTGATATTACTATGTGGGAAGTTATGCCTTTTTTGGACAATGCTTTCCAAATAATATTGTACATAGCAACTGCATGTAGTATGCACTCATCAAAATATAGACCCCTGATCAATAATACATATACATTCAACATAACATTGTCCCAGGGAACAATAGGCATGTTTACACTAGAATATAGTTCCAAAGGTAACGTATATACAAAACGTATATACAAACACGCACACGTATATACAAAAGAATATTTCCTATAAAAATTGCATTATTACAGGTTTTATTGCCGACTATCGTTCTCTTATTTGATGGCTTCGGATATTAAGGGTACTTAAATAGGATCATTATGTAATATTATAGTAATATAATTACTATGTTTTGGTATAAGTTGCATAAAATCATATGTATAATTATATAAGTTAATGATTTAGTATTTATTACTGAATTATAGAAAATCACAGAATTTCAAATAAAGAGCATAGCAGAAAATAAGAATAATTTAATAAAAATAGTATTTATGTTGAAATTGTTAAAGCTTAAAATATAGCTTACCTACATTCTTATTTTAGGAAAAATTTTATATTAAATAACGAGAACAAAATATATAAATACTCACATTTATGAAAATATTGAAATACACACATATACAAAGCTCCTTTATATTTCTTCAATATAACGATTTTAAAGTTCTGCTCTCTTGTTCAACAAAAAAAAGAAACAGTGTCCTACCATTGCTACTCTTTCTATTATACAATTAAATATTATTTTGAAATGAAAAATTTAAACACGTTATAAACTAAAACATAATACTATTCTCAAAAATAGCTGTTTGTTTGATTTGGTTTGATTTGTTGCTCTACGGTCAATTTTTGCACACTTTGGGCTAATTAAACCAAGACCTACAGTTTAACATGGATTCCGAACCACTCACACACATCAATGCCACCGCTAGGATTGGAAATCTGAAACTGTGGTACCAAAGGCCAGAGAGCTAGCCAATTGGCCATCAGGTCTCTAAAATAGCTATTAAGATAAAATGAATTACAACACACTTAATAAAGAGACATTTAATTCCATCTCTATTCTGCTATCCACCATTTTAAAGAGTTAACTTTAATCTGCAGTTGAGGACATTGATAGAACCTTATCCATAAGCAATTTTCCAATTTAAAAATTCATTATCACGCTAATTTTGTTATGTTTCCACCAATTACAAAGCAATAGCCGGGTCATTTAAATTGGAACTGCCAAAGTATCAATTAAGCACTTCCTCTGTAAATTACACTCCAAAATAGCTGTAGTAGCATCGTTAACTTTTTCACAGAACTTAACGAGGAATTTACGATCAGGACTTGCCATGCGAAATGAACTCGAACGGGAATCATTTGCATTCGAGGCACAAGAAAATCTTAATGTGTTAAATCTTTCCCCACTTCATCGTTATCAAATCGGTATTTCCGCAAAGTACCTGGGAATTAAAATCAGATTTTTGAGTCACTAGGGAAGTTTAGAATCTAAACGGTCATCGTATCTGTATAAAAGATGGTTAATTCTATGCGAAGAAGTAAACTAAAAACTGGATTAATGCATGTAAAAATGTAATGATACCTAAATATTTATGTCTAATGATAATTTCATTCCTTTAATATTGCTACTGATAATTTCACCCTTTTAATATTGCTACTGATATTTTTATCCTTTTTAATATTACTATGTATAATTAATACTGATAATTTCCCCCTTTTAACAATGCTACTGATATTTTTATCCTTTTTAATATTACTTTGTATAACTACTACTGATGATTTCACCCTTTTAACATTGCTACTGATATTTTTATCCTTTTTAATATTACTATGTATAATTACTACTGATAATTTAACCCTTTTAACATTGCTACTGATATTTTTATCCTTTTTAATATTAATATGTATAATTACTACTGATAATTTCACCCTTTTAACATTGCTACTGATATTTTTATCTTTTTACTATTACTATGTATAATTACTACTGATAATTTCACCCTTTTAATATTGCTACTTATAAATTGCTTTTAATAATTTCATCCTTTTAATATTGCTACTTATAAATTGCTTTTAATAATTTCATCCTTTTAATATTGCTATTTATAATAGTTACTGATAATTTTCATCCTTTTAATATTGCTACTGATATTTTTTTCTTTTTAATAATACTATGCATAATTGTTACTGATAATTTTATCTTTTTAATATTGCTACTTATAATTGCTTTTAATAATTTCATCCTTTTAATATTGCTACTTATAATAGTTACTGATAATTTCATCCTTTTAATATTGCTACTTATAATTTCATCCTTTTAATATTGCTATTTATAATTTCATCCTTTTAATATTGCTACTTATAATTGTTTCTGATAATTTCATTCTTTTAGAATTGCTACTGAGAATTTGATCCTTTTAATATTGCTAACATAATTCTTTATTGTTATTTCAGTTATTGAAGAAATAAAATTTTTACATTATGATTATTTAAGCTTTTTTACTTTATATATATCACTAGTTCATTTTACATCAATAACAAAAATATTTTCAAAAAATATTCACATTACAATATAATATGCTTATATTTTTAAGTTTATTAATGTTTTCTTTTATAATATTTTTGTTTTAACGTTACTTTTATACTTTTTACAATTAATATTATTTCATAATGATGAATAATATTGCAAACTGTTATTCAAATTTACAAAATTATTAAAATAAAATATATTTCATATGCCTTTAATATTTTTTTATAAAAATATCAATTATTTCTAAAAAATAAATCACACAAAAGTGTAAATAAAATGTAAACGTTTATTTTACCTAAATATATAATAATATAATAATAAAACAGTAAATTATTTATTTTAAATTATTTCATAAATTGACAACTTATTGAAAATCTACCATTTCTTTAACAAATATAATTAGCAAAAAATTTCTATATTTTGATTACATTACATAAATAATTTTTTAATGAATATAAGAGATTCATTCGAATCAAATGACAGTTTAGTAAAAGTACTTAGAAACTTAAAATTGAGGAATAAATAACATGTTTTTATAGAATGCATCAAAGTGAAAACTTGTTCTAAAACGATATTCGTTTAGTGAATATTAAATAAAAATGCAATGCTTGATTCTTGTTATTTACAGGTTAGTTAAAAAAAAACAAGATTAAAAATTTTCCTTCACACGAAAAGTTTAATGATAACGGAAATAATAAAATAGAAATGATGACGCATTAACAACGGATTTTTCTAACATGGCGTCATTTAATCCATGCGTGTCGTGGCTTCTGCCCCGCATTAAATAGTGTAAGGTTATTATTTGATATTTACATTTAAGTATTGCTAAGCAAAATAAACTTTTACTCCCAGTTGCAGCTGTCTAGAATAATACGGTTAAAGGTTGTTGTTGTTTTTTTCATGTTTAGATTTACTTTTCTTTTATTTACATTTTAAAATAAAACTTCATAATTGGTAAACTTTTACGCCAAGTTGCAGCTGCCTAGATTAAGACGGTTAAAGGTTGTTGTTTTTCAAGTTTCATATTTACTTTTCTTTTACTTACATTTTTAAAATTAAACTCCATAATTGTAAACATTTACTCCCTAGTTGCAGCTGCCTAGAATAATACAGTTAAAGGTTTTATTGTTGTTTTCATGTTTCAGATTTACTTTTCTTTTATTTTACATTTTAAAATTGAACTCCATTATTGTAAATTTTTACTCCAAGTTGCAACTGTCTAGAATAATGCGCTTAAAGGTTGTTGTTTTTACATGTTTCAGATTTACTTTTTTCTTTCATTTACATTTTAAAAATTAAACTCCATTATTGTAAACTTTTGCTCCAAGTTGCAGCTGTCCATAATAATACGGTTAAAGGTTCTTGGTATTTTTTTTTTTCTTGTTTCAGATTTTACTTTTCATTTATTTACTTTTTAAAATTTATTTTAATCAGTTTTGTAAGAGGCAATTTAAAATTAATATTAATAAATTTTCAAATATATATGTGTTCCTTAATTAAAGATAAAAAAATAAACGATCTCTTGTTGAAATACTACTTCTTATATTTTGTATATAAAAAAAATGCACGTTTTATTTTGATGGTTTTTGTCAACTGAAAATCAAGTTTACATTTTTTTTTTTTCACCTTATTCTTCGCAAAGGATTGCAATAGTTTGTTTATTAAATAATATAAAATAAATACGTAATATGGAAGATGATTTTAAAAACAAATTTACCCCATTTAAGCAAATGCTTATGCACTTCAAACAACAACATAATGGCAGCATGGAAAATTATTGTAAGTCCTACAGGAAAAAGGCAATTATTACATCACAACGACTACAAACTTCCTTTCTGAGGTTCGTTGATTTCAACGACTGCTCTTTCATAGGCACGAACATTCAAAATTTCACAATGGCATATAATGCTTCATCATGTTTTTGTTTTTCTCTATTATCTGCATTACGAAACTTCTCATTCAGACTAATATAATACAGAGCCTTTAAAAATTAAAATAATTTTCTTGTTAATATTTCTTTTCTTTATTTAATATAAAATTCAATTATGTAGGGGAAAATGTGAATGTTTTCATGAGGCTCATGTTTTCAAAATTTCTCTGTAAAACAGAAAACTATCAGATTATCAGATTTTCTCTGTTATTTTCATTGCAATACTTCCTATTCAGACCTTATGTCAGACTTCAGACCTTATGTACCTTCATGTGTAAACTTCTTCCTATTCAATGCAATTACTTTAATTATAAAAATAGTTTTATTACGTATAAATTTAATAAAAATAGTTTTATTAAAATAGTAGTTTTATTACGTATAAATTTAATAAAAATAGTTTTATTACATACCTACAGTACTTAATGCAAAATTTAATTATGTAGTTGAAAATGAGAATGTTTTCATGAGGCACTTGATTCTTTTTATGTTTGTGCAAGTTTATGAAAAGTTTTCTAAAATTTCAATAAAAAAAAGAAGACAGTTTATTATCAATCATTAGATTTTCTCTATTATATGCATTGCAATACTTCCTATTCAGGTTATAAAGTAATACAGAGCATTTAAATATTTAAATAGTTTTTTTGTTACATATCTATTTAATAAATTTAATTATATAGAGAAAAATGTGAATGTTTCCATGAGATACATAGTTTTTTATTTTTTATTTTTTGTGCAAGTTTTAAGAAACATTTTTCCAGAATTTCACTGAAAAACGGAAGACATATACAGATTATTAATAATCATCAGATTTTCTCTGTTATCTGCATTACAATACTTTATATACAGATTATAAAATAATACAAAGCTTTAAAATATTAAAATAATTTTATTACGCATATGTTTAATATAAAACTTAATTATTTAGGGAAAATGAGAATGTTTTCATGAGGCAAATGTTTTCAAAATTTCACTGTAAAGCAGAAGACTTCGTTTATTATTGATTATCAGATTTTCTTTGTTATTTTCACTGCAATACTTCCTATTCAGATTATAAAGTAACACAAACCTTTAAATATTAAAATAACTTTATTACACATCTGTTTAATATAAAACTTAATTAAACATAGCATTCTGTTTTTCGGTGAAAGTTTGGAAAAATGTTTCATAAAACTTGCACAAATATAAGAATAACCATGTGCCTCATGAAAACATTCTCATATTTCCTACATAATTAAGTTTTACATTAAATAGATAATAGATTATTAATCATCAGATTGAAATATAAATAAATGAACATATAACGAACCATAATCCAAGCAGATTTTGGCAAAAGCATAATCCAAGCAGATTTTGGCAAAAGCATTAAGATTTTCTGATTATCTGATGATTGATTCGTTTCATAAAAAGTTCCTACTACCGAAATTAAGTTCCGGTTTAAATATTTGCTGAAAAAACAGTTTTCAAATATTTTAAATTACATAGATGTCCAAAATTTTATGGGGAGATGCGTATGCCTCTAGTAGTAAAAAAATATTACCAGCTTGCATGCATTTTTATATAATATTTATTAATAATATTATTATTTTAATTTGTATTTTTATTTTTATATATTCTGTTGAAATGACAGCCACGGCATTCGATTTTCTACGAAATTAGAGAGTTTTTGCATACCGTACTTTAGAAATACGGTATTTTTCCTCCCAGCGCGCATGATCATAGGAAATTGCGCATGTGTATCTGTAATAATGTTTCCTATGAGCATGCGCGCTAGGAAGAAAAAAATACCGTATTTTTAAAGTACCGGTATGCAAAAACTCTCTAATATCTGATGATTAATGGATTCGTTTCATAAAGTTTCTACTACCGAAATTAAATTCTGGTTTAAATATTTGTTGGAAAAATAGTTTTTCAATTATTTTGGTTTACATACATGACCAGAATTTTATGTGGAGATATGTATGTTTCTGGTTGTGAAAGGTTAATAACAGCTTATATGCATTTTTATACAATATCCTTTACAGAATATCCAATTTTATTCCTCTTTCTCCAAACTTTCCCTTTTAAAATACATAAATTATATTTTAGAAATTTTGTACTTATTTTTTAATTTTATGTGGGTTTTTTTTATATCTCTCACGACTAAAATGTTTTTATTTACTATACACAGATTGAAATAAAATTTATTGGTTTGAAAGATTTTAAATGTTCTACACATTTAGTTATTTATTAAGTTTTATTTCCATTATAAAACACGTTAATAGGAAGTACGAAGTTTTTTTAATTAAAGATTGCACAAATAATTTATGCTAATCTAAGGACAATTTATGCTAATATATTTATTTAATTTATATCATTCTTAAATTGAGAAAAAAATAATAATTTAATTTTTTTAATGAAAATGATTAAAAGCAATCAAAATTTTCAAATTTGTTTTACAACATCACACATTTTCTATAATTTTTTTTTTTTTGTATTTAATATGCCTAGGTGTTTTACACAATAAGACATTTACTGTTTTATATTTTATGTGCATGGTTGTTTTTATATAAAAAAAAAAAATGTAAATTTTTTTATTTTATGTACAAAAAGTGTTGCATACGAAAAAAAACCCAGCTTTTTCGTGTTTTATGTGCAAAAGGTGTTTTATAAAAAAAATTTACTTTTTTTTTTTATTTGCTTAGGTGCTTTATACAAAAAAAATTAATGTTTTTGTATTTTATGCGCATAGTTCTTTTATACAAAAAATATTTTTTTCTTTATTTTATGTGCATAGGTGTTTCATAGAAAAAAAATTACATTTTTTGTATTTTATGAGCGTAGGTGCTTTATACAAAAAAAAACAACTTTTTAAAGACATTTATAAAAACTTTTCTAATTTTACTTAAATATTTGACTAATATTGTTTTACATATTAATTAATCCATATTTTTTCATCGAAAATGTGTTGAAAAAAATTTACCAAAAATAGGATTTTCTGCAAATTTGAAATAAAGAAAATTTAAAAAAAAAACATTATGTATTTAATATTATGAGCCGTAAGAGGTTGCTTCAGGTTAATGGCACATAAAATAATATTTTGTAATATGGATGTTTCAGCAATTATATTAAAAATCATGAATATACAAGATTTGTTACTTTCATTGACCGATAAGCGATCAATAAAGGCTTCTTTAATGATCTACATATTCATTGTTCCAAATCTATTGGTAATTTTTGTAGTAAAGGGAAAAAAAATTGAATTAAATGTTAATAATTGTAGTAAACTCAATAATTTCCCTATGCAAGAAAACTCATTCAAGTGAATAAAGTCAACGTTTTGTAGATACCTTAACTCGCAACTTCCTTACCAATCAAAATGATTGTCAATTTATGTAGAGTTTTTTTCTTTTTATATAAATTTAACAAACAAATTTTAATCTTGCAGCAATAATGTTAAACAAAAGGTACGAAAAGGAACGGCAATAATGTTAAACAAAAGATATAAAACAGAAATAATGTTAAACAAAGATATAAAACAGAATAAAAACAAAAGGTATAAATCAAAATAATGTTAAACAAAAAGTATAAAAAGAAATAATGTTAAACAAAAAAAAAACATAAAAACAGAAATAATGTTAAACAAAAAGTATAAAACAGAAATAATGTTAAAACAAAAAGTATAAAACAGAAATAATGTTAAACAAAAAGTATAAAACAGAAATAATGTTAAAAAAAAAAGTATAAAAAAGGAACAGCATTAATTTTAAACAAAAGGTATAAAAGGACAGTAATAATGTTAAGGGACAGTAAAAGGTATAAAAAGGACAGCAATAATGTTAAGTAAAAGGTATAAAAGGGACAGCAATAATGTTAAGTAAAAGGCACAAAGTTACACAAAAGGATTCACTATGTAAAATGTAAATATCTTTATATGAGGTATTTTGTATTTAAATTCAGGATGGATCATTCATATTTACTTATTTTCTCTTATATTATACAAATATAGGCCAGTTCATCTCAAAAGTCTTCCAAGATGAAAATGTTGAACATTTTATAAATTTGCTTCATGCTAGTGCTTACAACTATCCAATAAATTAATGCGTACAACTATCCATTTTTCTCGCGGTATATAAATTTAAGCCAAGATGATATTTCTTTCCTTTTATAATAGTACAGTCAAATCTGTTTTTGTATGGGGAATAGGGACAGTATAAAATAAGTCGCATAAAAAATATCTTGAAACTTCATAAATATCTATCTCTAGCTATCAAGCCCAAGACAGTGAATAACATTAATTAATTCATCATGATCGGCGCAACAGCACCCATGGTGGGTGAAGGCCCTCTGCCTACTGGCATTTTCGAGACATGAGATGTTTTCTTTTTACGGGTCAAACTTACGCTCTACAGTCGTGTTAGACTGGGACCTACGGTTTAAAGTGGATTTCGAACTCCTACAAACATCCCTTTCACTACCAGGATGCGAACCCGAAGCCTGTGGCACCAAGCGTCAGAGCGCTAGTCACTCGACCATCAATCGTTACAGTCCTAGTAACTGTAACTTTTGTAGTTAAAGGCTTATTATTGTTGTTTTGAATTTTTTTATTATATTACTTTTTAGTCTTTTTTATTGGTGCAACAGTTCCATCATGGCCCAAAGCCGTCGGCCTACTCTCATATTTCGAGACAGGAGATGTTTTCCTTTTACGGGGTAGGTTTGTCAATCCTACGTTTTACAGTCATAATAGAAAGGTGCCTACAGTTTAAAGTGGATTCCGAACCACTACAAACATCCATGGCGACGTCGGGACTCGAACCCTAAACCTGTGGCACCTAGTACCAGAGCTTTTGACACTCGGCCATTCAGACTCAAGACAATGAATAACATTAAATAACTAATTGCGAAAAGTTGTCGCTGATTTCATCTCATTCGTGCGATAAAATTCGAAATTCATTCAAATATGTTGTGTAATGTACTTAATATTATTTTTATTATGAAAATACAACAATGAAAAAACATCTCTTTTGCTCAAACAGCAAATCGAAAAAAATATCTCAGATTTTACGCAACTCCATCTACATATAAATTGCAAATAACGATGCCATAATAAGATGCACTTCACATCAATTTAGATAAACGAAAAAAAAAAAAATCTTTATTGTGGAAATTCTAGTTTTCCTTTTTTTTATTCTACATCATGCTTTTTTTTGTACTTTTTTATCATCAGAAACTACAGAATTAAAACAGAAGCTCGGATTCTTCGCTCGTTTCAAATGAAGCGTTCAAAAAACATTCACCCTTTTTTTTTTCTTAATTTAATGAAGAAAGACAAGGTTTTGCTCTACGAAGCGTACACACAAGATGGGTTTTTATTCATTCATTCACTCATGTATTTATTTTTTTTTTTTTTTTTGTGTACTTTTTAGATCAAGATTACAGAGTAAATGGGAAGGGGGTTAATGTCACTATAGTCTATCAGCGAAAAAAAAATACAAAAAATTTTTATGATGGATGAGCAAATACACTCTGCAATTTATCGAACAATTAAATAAATAAATATGATGTTCTTTAAAAGTTGGAATAAAATTTGTTTTCAAGTCCCTGAACCTCATTCTTGCCACATAGAAAATAAAACAATTTTAAATAAATGGAGCGTAACTAACCTAAGAAACTTTTAACTTTATGCAAGAAATACATATTTTTAAAACGTTCAGAACAATTCTTTATGCCTTATTCTTTCATTTATTTATAATTAAAATATAAAGTTCTAAAAACGTCTACAGTTTCTAATATATAATAATTTAAAATTCAATGTCATTCAATCAAAATTCAATTTGATTCTTCAAATCAAAATTTGTTTTCAAGCGCATTCTTCAAATTAACAAAATGATAAATTTACTGTTTTGATGCTCGCCACTTTGTGGAATTAAAGGATAAATTTTGTAGTGCAAGGATACAACGAGTTTTGAACAAGAATCCGTAAATACTTTTGACTATTTTGGTGGAGTTCCTACTGGTAGAGTACTTTTTTTAGAGATACTACTGGTAGAGTACTTTTGGTAAAGATACTACTGGTAGAATACTTTTTGTATAGATACTCCTGGTGGAATGCTTTTGGTAGAGATATTATTGAGTGCTTTTGGTAGAGATAGAGATATTACAGGTAGAGTACTTTGGTAGAGATACTTTTGGTAGAGATATTACAGGTAGAGTACTTTTGGTAGAGATATTACAGGTAGAGTACTTTTGGTAGAGATATTACAGGTAGAGTACTTTTGGTAGAGATATTACAGGTAGAGTACTTTTGGTAGAGATATTACAGGTAGAGTACTTTTGGTAGAGATATTACAGGTAGAGTACTTTTGGTAGAGATATTACAGGTAGAGTACTTTTGGTAGAGATATTACAGGTAGAGTACTTTTGGTAGAGATATTACAGGTAGAGTACTTTTGGTAGAGATACTACTGGTAGAGTACTTTTGGTAAAGATACTACTGGCAGAATACTTTTTGTATAGATACTACTGGTGGAATACTTTTTGGTAGAGATATTATTGAGTGCTTTTGGTAGAGATATTACAGGTAGAGTACTTTTGGTAGAGATATTACAGGTAGAGTACTTTTGGTAGAGATATTACAGGTAGAGCACTTTTGGTAGAGATATTACAGGTAGAGTACTTTTGGTAGAGATATTGCAGTAGAGTACTTTTGGTAGAGATACTACTGGTAGAGCACTTTTGGTAAAGATACTACTGGTAGAATACTTTTTGTATAGATACTACTGGTGGAATACTTTTGGTAGAGATATTATTGAGTGCTTTTGGTAGAGATATTATTGAGTTCTTTTGGTAGAGATATTACAGGTAGAGTACTTTTGGTAGAGATATTACAGGTAGAGTACTTTTGGTAGAGATATTACAGGTAGAGTACTTTTGGTAGAGATACTACTGGTGGAATACTTTTGGTAGAGATATTATTGAGTGCTTTTGGTAGAGATATTACAGGTAGAGTACTTTTGGTAGAGATATTACAGGTAGAGTACTTTTGGTAGAGATATTACAGGTTTGAGTACTTTTGGTAGAGATATTACAGGTAGAGTACTTTGGTAAATATACTACTGGTAGGGTACTTTTGTTACATATTCCATTGGTATAGTGTTTTTTGTTGATATGCTACTGGCGCATTACTTTTGGTAGAGATACTACTGGTAACTTTGGTATATATATACTACTGCTTGAGTGTTTTTTGTAGAGTTATTACTGGTAGAGTACTTTGGAAAAGATCCCTTTGGTAAAGATACTATTGGTAGAGTACTTTTGTTAAAGATACTACTCGTAGAGTACTTTGTTAAAGATACTACTCGTAGAGTACTTTTGTTAAAGATACTACTCGCAGAATATTTTTAATAGAACTGCTGGTAGAGAACCTTTAGCAGATATACTACTGGTTGAGGATTTTCGGTAGAGATACTACTGGTTGAGTACTTTCGCTAGAGATACTACTGGAATACTATTTTTAGAACACAGCAAACTACAAAAGCAAACCCTTTCATGCAAAAAACAATAATTCACATCCAAGTTTATGCATCACTAGTAAAATATTAAGTAATGCATTCATGATAAAACTATAATGAAAATATTTCATACATACATGTTACATTGGTTTCATTACATTTTTATAACCATATTGATTTCGTTTCATACAATATGAGCTCCTGTTTTTAAGAATTGTGGCTAATATAGCAATATATTACAATATTTTCAAATCAATTTTTTAATAGTTCACCAACAAATTAAAAATTTTCGGTTACAATAACTTAAATTTTAAAAAAAAAATGGTAGAGCACTTTTAGAGATACTACAGGTAGAGTACTTTTGTTAAAGATACTATTAGTAAGAGTATTTTGATAGAGATACTATTAGCTTTTGGTAGATACTACTTTTGATATGAGATACTACTGGTATACTTTTTGATAGAGATACTACTGGTAGAGTACTTTCAGAGATACTTTAAAGATTTTGGTAGAGATACTACTGGTAGAGATACTACTTTTGGGTAGAGATACTACTGGTAAAAAGTACTTTTGGTAGAGATACTACTGGTAAAGGTCACTTTGGTAGAGACTACTACTACTGGTAAAGCACTTTGGTAGATACCTACTGGTAAAGTATTTTTGGTAGAGATACTACTGGTAAAAGTACTTTTGGTAGAGATACTACTGGTAAAAGAGTACTTTTGGTAGAGACAACCACTGGTAAAGCACTTTTGGTAGAGATACCACTGGTAAAGTACTTTTGGTAGAGATACTACTACTTTTAGATGCCTAGTAAAATTAAGAGATACTAATCTAATTTAAGGTATCTCTCTCCTACAGATGCTGAGCATAAACTTTTTAATATTTATAAACAAAATATTTAATCTATTTTAAATAATAATAAGGGGGTAATTCATTTGTATTGTAATATAATGCATAGATTTATTTTAAAAATCTTTTCTTAAAGTAGTTTAGATAATTAAAAAATGCAATGAATATGCCATAAAATAGTAATTTTCAAGATTCAATGAAATTGAAGAAAATAACTCTTGTTTGAATGAGGCTGTTGGATTACATGTATTCTTTTACAAGATGTAAAGCTCTATTCATCGGGAATCTCAATTGAAAGGAAAGTAATATTGCTTTCAAAGTACAACTTTTATTAAGAACTGATTCTTCTAAACATTAATTGCTTTCGTATATCCTCTCAACCATGGAGAATATTTTAATGCACTGATATCTCCTTACGAAGTTCAAACGCCGTATCAAACCTGGCCCAATTAGATCCTTTAATTATGCAGAGAGCTGTCTTAACTCTAGACATCCTCATAACTTTGAAATATTTTCCCTCTCCGAATATTGCTTTCAATGGCCTTCGTTTGTCAATAATAGCTCAAGAACAGGAAGATTAAAATTGTAATTAGTTTTGCATCAAATTTTTGAAGTTGTTGTTTATAAACTCAGTGAGGTTTATTTGTTTAGTCTCTTAAAACATTGATTCAAGAGTGTTTTAATGTTTTTTAATTAAAGCTATAACATTATTTATTGGTGAATTATTGAATAAATTGATTGGAAAATATTGCAATACTTTCCTATATTAGTCACTATTCATAAAAAGGAACTCTTGTCATGACAAATATTCTATGAAGCCAAGAATAAATATGTTTGTAAAATGTAAAGAACCAATATAACATGAATGCATGTTTTAATTAAAATTATTCAAACAAACTTTTCTTAAATTTGTTGGTAAACTATTCAATAAAATTGATATGAAAACATTTCAATATTTTTCCTATATTAGTCACTATTCAAAAAAAAAACTCCTGTAAGATATCATGACAAATAGGGTATGAAGAGAAATCAATGTTTGTAAAAAAAATGTAAAGAACCAACGTCACATGAATGCATGAAATCTTTTCATTCCAGTTTTACCATGAATGCCTTGCTTAATATTTTACTAGTAATGTATAACATGGATTATTGTTTTTTATGTATGAAAGGGATTTCTTTTATGATATCCTGTGTTCTAAAAAATAAATGCTTAAATTCGTCAACTTAATTAATACATAACATTTTTTTTTTACATTGCATTGTACAATATTAGATTTACAATAAGATTGTACAATATGATGAGTGTTTTACATACCGTTATTACACTCATTTGTGGATAGTATATTTATATACATATATATATGAATTTTACAATTTTCTAAATTTTGTCTATAAAATATGAATAATCTAAAATTAAATAAAAAAATTCTTTTCCTTTGAAAAACGTTTTTTTGTAAAATTTGAAAGAAATGACAGGATTTAGGAAATAAAAAAATGTCATTTTATCCCAGACAGATTATAAACCCCTGTATCGTCCGCTTTTACGTGACATAGTTTTCTCGATCATTTTTTTTATGGTTTTCAGTTTTATACATATTTCTATTGCCTAATACAGCGTATTAAAAGCATTTTACTGCTTTCTGCATGGAGGGGATCTCTTTTATAGCTTCCTGTGTTCCAAAAAAAATAAATATTTAAACTCGTCAACTGTATTAAAATATAAGGGTTATTTTGCATTGTATTGAAAGATTTATATTTTTTTTTAAAACTCTCTATTATAGAGTTTTTAAATAACCATTATTACAATGACTCTATCTCATCACAGTAAATATAGTTTTTCTAGCATATTTAGTTAAAATAACACATATGGATGAGATACCCCAAAATAGAAATACTAAAATAGTCATTGTATTTGTACGCAAAATCTTTATTCTTAGTTAATATTTTTGCATATAACTAATAATAATTCATGTGTAAAAACGTTACAACTTCCCATGTCTTTTTAACAAATTTATAATTAGGGTCGGTAGTTGTATATGATTATTAAGAGTTCTCACGTATTTCATTTTACTAACAGTTTCCCCATTCATTTTTTTTAAGAGTTTCCACATAAAATAGTAAACAAATATATTTCATATTGTTCCTACATTAAGCAAAACCAAAATTATTTTGAAATTATTAGAGTAGTTTTATGTATTATTATAAATTCATTTCATTTTCTGTGATTTATTTTTAATAATTTTTTTTTTTGTGTTGTTCTAATGCAGCTGGCAAACACTTAGACAGCTTGGTCTTGGATGCCTTAAAGCAAGCGCTGCACCGATGTTACTCACCTTGCATTACCCAGGGGCGCGTGCTTGGCATGGTAAGCCACGGACGCCCGGAGTAACAATGCCCCGTAACGCTCTACGACCCTATTAGGATCGGGACCTACGGTTTTAAAGTGATTCCGAACCACTACAAAACCTCCCCTGGCACCGCCGGGATTCGAACCCGATACCTGTGGCACCGAGCGCCAGAGCGCCAGCCACTCGGCCATTCGGCCTGCTTTTTATAATTAAAATAGATAATTTTATTGAAATTCTTAAAATAAATTAAATTATGTTTTTACATATGCATTACATGAGTATGAGTGTGCATCATAAACCTTATATACCAGTACTTTAGTATATTTTATAACCATTTATAATATTATTACGTGTACAAAAATCACTCCACTTTGCACAAATATTTCTTAATTCAATATATAAAAGGATGGCAGCATTGGCTAATATAAAAAGTGACAACATTTTTATTCAATAACATAAAAAGAATGACAACATTGACTATTTAATAATATACAGTAAAAAGGATGGCAACATTAATATTTCTTTTCATAATTATTATCTTAATCCAAAATTTCTATATTTTTCATTATTTTCCTATTTTTTCTGCGTTATGAATTTTATCCTGAAATTCTTAGAGAATTGTATGAAACGTCTTGTAATGTTGTAATAATAATCAAATGTAATAATCAAATGTATGTAATGTTTTAATAAATAACCAATAACCAAATACTTAAAATCCTCCTCATGTAACGAAGCAACATTTATATTAACTTAATTCAATAATATAAATTTGGCAACATTGAACATTTATATTAACATTGAATTCAATAATAATATAAAAGGGTGGCAACATTGACTATTCAATAATATAAAAGGGTGGCAACATTGACTATTCAATAATATAAAAAGATATAAGTAACATTGACTATTCAATAATATAAAAAAAAAAAGATGGCAACATTGACTATTCAATAATATAAAAATGGCATTGATTCAACAAATGATGATCATTGATTGATTAATAATACAAAAAAGGGAAAGCAAGATTGATATTTTCTTATTAACCAAACTAAAATTTGGCTTCCATTTCTATGTACAATATTAATGTCTAGTTGAAAAAAATTATTTCAAATGAGTTTTTACGTGAAGGCATTTAAAAAAAATACCATTTGGTAAAATCTCTAAATGCTGTTTTATACAAAAATTTGATATTGAAATTCTTAGAAACGATAACGAAAGGGCACGATGAAGCATTTATCAGGACATTAAGAAGATATTAAATGCGTATAAGTTATTGGAAAGACGAAGATTATTAAAAAAAAATATACTGTATCAAAAAGTTGCTTTGATAAGAGAAAAGTATTTAAAAAATATATAAGAAAAGAATTTTTCCAGAAGAAACAAGCGAAAAACTTTGGTTGATCTTGACTTTTATATTAGTTTTCTTACCTGTCGTCAAAACAGTGTGAAAATAAAATTGAAGTGAAAATTTCTAATGTCAGTTGTATTGCATTTTTAAAAATCAAAACATATACAAAGAATATTATTTTTGCATATGCCGCTTGGTAGACATCAAGATCTAGACCAAAGTCATGAATCTGTGAAAAAAGGGAATAGGGGGGTGGAGCAGTTTCTGTTGTGAGAGCTACATCTGACTTGGCTAGAGTCGCTGAAGAAGGAGGTCTTGCCTTGCGGGGAGGACTCTTTTAGATATAATCACCTAGCTTTGTCACCCTTTGTGCTGAGCATCACAAACGCCATCAAGTTTCCTGGTTTTTTTCCAAACAGTAACAACAACAAAGCCGCCAGTGGGTTGAACCTCTCCACAATATCGCTCTCACCTCAGTACACATCGCCATGGCTGAAATAATGAGTCAGGCAGATTAGCAGTATAAATGGCTTATATAAATAAATATTGGTTTGGTCATCTTGTGCACATGAGGGCTAAACAGATCGGACCCACAGTTTAAAGTGGATTCCGAACCACTCAAAAACATCCCTGCTACCGTCAGGATTCGAACCTGAAGCCTGGTAGCCAAAGACCAGAGCGCTAGCCTCTTGGCTATCAGGGCTACTATATAAATAAAGAGAAAGAAAGACTTTACCTTCAAACACGATTGCATTATATTATTATTATATTTTTATTTATTTACGTTATTACTGTTTTTGTATTTATATTTATTATTGGTTGTTATTTATATTATTATACATACATACAGCCTATTATATTTTATTACCTTCTTGTCACATTATTCCCATTTAACAATATAATTGGGTGATTCACTCAATGAGAGAAAATTTACATTAATTTCATATAAGTGAGACTGGGCAAATAAGCCAAAACTATATATATTCTTTATTAAAACTTAGAATAAGAGTTACTGTATTATTTGCAGACCACTCTATTTTCCTTAAAGATACTGTTCTTGTGTACTTGAGACTCTACAGTAAAAATTGGATATATAACGCAAATATTAGTATTGGGGATTGATATTTCCATTAAGAAAGTCAGACAATATTTGTATCATCTAAATTTCAAGGAAACTATGAGGCAGAGATTTGACACTACTTTTGCAGCACTGGAGAAATTGAATGTTTCCACTCTGGAAATAAAAATAAGGAGTGCTGCATACTTCTGAGACTTATATTATTTTTTATTCTTGTTTTAGAGGTCTCAATTTCTGAAGGAATAAATATTCGCATATAAAATAATATCTTCAGCAATAAAGCCTCCAAAAGCTGAAAATGCTCCAACAACATGATCGTTCAAGCAGTTCTGATAACGCATTCACTTTTATCAGACAACCACAACGCTCACAGTATGTAGACACAAGAACTGTATAAATATGTTAAATTTTTTTTGTGAGATAATGCAGATTTGAAGTCATGACTTTCAATGCTTTTTGATATTTTTTAATCAAATGTACTTAAATATGTTAGATTTAAAAGAAACTCATTGTACAACTATTTCTTGGTCACGAGTGAAAACTGGAGTTGTTATCCAAATAATTCATTTGAGTACAGGGTCATTACCTTTATTAAGTCGTCGACATTATCCTTTAGCAATGCGC
>BPLR01018183.1:0-18952 GCA_021605095.1 Caerostris extrusa | reverse complement strand
CATGCCACGTCGAGTAGCCGCACTTCGCCGGGCGAAAGGAGGGCCGATACGATATTAAGAGGTATCCCATGACTTTTTGTCACTTCAGTGTATAATGCACTTGCTTATGTTTCAAGCAATCCTCAAAAAGCAATATAATTTTTTGGTTTGATTTGACGCCTCTACAGTCAATTTTTTGCACACTTTAGGCTAACTAGTACTAGACCTACAGATAAGCGTGGATTCTGTACTACTACTACTACTACTACACCACTGTGCCTAGAGCTGAGTTGTTCCTTTATAGTTGGGGAATGATATAGGTGAGAAGTCTGATTGGGCTCTATGATGCTCTACGGCCCTATGAGAACGGGACTTACGGTTTAAAGTGGATTCTGAACCACTACAAAGCACATCCATGTCAGTGCCGGGACTCGAACTCGAAACCAGTGGCACCGAGAGTCAAAGCACTAGCCAATCGGCCATCAGGCTCCCAAATCCAAACCATTAACAAGCATCCGATGTCACTCGTCCGGATTCGAACCTGAAAGCCTGTGGCACCAAATGCCAGAGCGCTAGGCATTGGTCCATCAGGGCTGCCATATAATTTTGGAGTTTTTATATTTATTATTGTTGTTCTTAGTTCTGAAGTTAACGTAACTGTATCCTATCAATTCAATTTATAATCTAGAAGCGAAATACTTATAAATCAAGGATCCCACATTCTTCCTCATGTTTAAAAAAATCTATATTTCTCAGTAAAAATTATTGCACTTGTGATGAATTATCAAATTTATATATCCTATTTTACTATACTTTTCGGAATATTGTGCTATTATAACATTTAACTGTAATAAAAGTGTACTATACAAAATGAGTAAGAATTTATGTAATAGTATGTAAAAAATTATAAAACGCACAAAAAATATTTTTTCACTCTACGGTATATGAGTATACGTGATTCGTGGCTACGTAAACAACGGAAATAAACAGGATTCTTAAATAAAAAATTCTTTTTGCGTTTTTTAAAAATCAAGAATAGCTAGCACGAGCAAAAACCAAAAATCAAAATCATATTATTTTTGTAATCGTGCAAAAAATTACTTAAAAAAATATTCGCCATTTCACTGTTGCCATGCAATTTCAAGATTGGGAACCAACTCTTTTTCTCTATTAAAAATTGGATACAATATTTTCAGTGGGGAATTGTTCAGACAAATCATTTGGCTACTAAGGTCTCCAGATTTTTCAGCCTCAATTTCTTCTTTCGAATTTATAATTTCATAATTTCGGTGCATCTGATTATTGGAAATATTATTTGCCTTGATGGAATTTATAGAATTCCTACGATTTTCTGTTTGTTTACAATATTTGAGCATTTTAAATATCATTATTTTCATCTATGCCGGACAATTTTTGACTTCCCAAATAAATTGCTCATATTACTAAATTTACAACTTTGATAATTTAGTTTTTTAATTTTTTTTTTCTCCTTTATCATAGTTAAAAGTGAAAAAGTTATTTTGTTAATTCATGTCAAATTCACAAGAGAGTTTAATTATTTTGAGCGATGTATGTATATATATCTAATATATAAAAATTCTCGTGTCACAGTGTTTGTTGCCAAACTCCTTCGAAACGGCTTGATATTTTTGTGCATAGGGCTGCGAATCGGTCGTAATCTATTTTTTAAACCCCTAAGTGATAAGGGTGGCCCACCCAAATATTTTTAAAATTTCTTTGGCAAACCAATGCTTGAGTGGCAACAATGTAGTGTTTTTTTTTTTTTTTAGTCATGACATTACAGCACGTGCTTAAACAAAATTAAAGTCTTTAATCGGCTTCATTTTTTTGAGTTTTTTTAATTAAGTGATCTTATATAATCAACACGTGTTGTGAACTCGCGCTAACCACGGCCGTTGCTTTGCCTGCCATATATATAATACGCAACATTTTTATGGAATAGTTTTAATTTAAAAGAGATATATTTACGTGTTAAATAAATATACGCGTTTTATCATTGTTAAGTAAGGCAAATAATAAGAGAACAAATACTGTTATATTGGCACGTGTAGCGCGTTTTAATTTCGAAGTTGTTTTTAAGTTAATGTTTTGTTAAGTTATATTCTTTTGCACGTGTAGCATTCAATTATATTTAATGTTAAGTTAAGCAAAATTGTAACTTTATTATTGTTCTAAGAAAAATAAAGATGGCTGAAATTCCCGTGTCACGATGTTTGTTCGCGATGAACTCCGAAACTAACCATCCGATTTTAACTCTTTTTTTTTAAATGTGTGTTTTGTTCCAACTTGAGAGATAGGATAGTTTTTTTTTTTTCAGATTTGTTTCGTATTTAATTGCAAAAATCGTTAAAATCTACCATTGAGGAAAGCGCCAATCTTGCAACCCTGAATTTTCGCCAATTTTCTGCCAATTTCTTTAGGGTTGCAATACTGCAAATTAGAGGAATTCGTAGCTTCATTTTTCGAACAATATAATGACTATTTTATTGCTATTTCGATAATTAATTTGCAAGAATTCTTATTTGCACTAATTTCATCGTTGGAGTAAAAAGTTTTGTTTCCACCACAGACGAAAGATATACCTTAAAAAAGGATGGCGCCGTGTCTCGATGCCTGTACTACATAACCGTAAAATTCTCATGTTTCTTGAATATTATTGTTTTATGTACTACTTTAAATTTTTGTAGAAAATTATATTGTATGAAATTTATATTATTTCTATGAGAAATAAATCAAATGTATGTAAGTATTACCTGATTTGATTATCAATATTTTTTTTATTTTCTAAGTTTGAATTTGAATTGGAATAAAATATATTGAATGAAAAGTTGTGAATCAAAACATTGAACTTTTCTATGCTTAAAGTTTGTCAACATGTGTTGTATTTGGATTAAGAATTCTAAATGAAATGTGATCTACAAGATAATATAATATAAATATAATTTTAAAGAAAGATGATGAATTTTCAAAGATTTTTTGAAAAGTGTGAAAATGAAGTAAACTCTGCAATTATTTGGTATAATGATAACATTAAAATTTTATAAAAGGTGTTATAATAGTTGCAAGTTGAAAATCAAGACATTTTATTTTAAAAACTTTTGTTATTTAAAAAAAATTAAAAGTTATTAATTTGAGTGATTTGAATATTGTCGAAGAAAAATTGATAAATGGTACTTTTAAGTTGGAAGTTATTTAAAGAAAACAAAACAAATAAATAAGTGTTTATATTAATAAAGGAGAATTTAAAGCTCAATAACATTTTTATGTATGTACATTTGTTTTTATTTATATTTAAAAGTTGGTTTTAATTATTTCTTATTTGAATATGCATTTTGTATTCATTCAAAACATCATAATAAAAATATTTCTGTTCTAAATGCTTTGAAACTTCATGTAAAAGTTTTCTTTAAATGTATGAAAGGAATAGAACATGGAAATTAACCTAAATTCATAAATTATTTTTTATTTTTTAAACTAAGAATTTTGTAAATTTATAAAAAAAGTTTGTGTCGACAAACTTCAAACATACAAAAATGTATAAATAGTTGAGATATAAATTTGAAAACAGTATATTACCTACATATGGATGTTCCCAGCATAAAATACTTGCAAAGGAAAACTATTCATGTTTTATTTATTTTAAATTATAAAATTTTGCAAAAAATATCACATTTTTTAATGTTATCCATATTTTAAAGAATAAAACTTGTATAAAAGAATAGTTAAAGTTGATATTTTTATGTGAAATTCAAAGGTTTTGAATATATTTAACTCAAAAACACTTGCAAACAAGGCAAATATTTTAAATTCATGCTTCATTTCATATTAAAAAGCCTTTGCAAATAGCAGGGGAGTTGTAAAAAAAAGTTTGTCGAGCAAATTTTAACTTTTTTTCAAAAACAAAAGCTCAGAAAATATTTACAGCTTTAAGGAAAAACAAAACTACATTTTTAATAAATAAGACTATGAACTTGATACTTCAATGGCATTTTAATATATTTTACAACATTTTTAAAAGTAATATATCTAATTAAAAGTTGTTTTTAGCTTTTTCGCAGAATGAATTTTTATGCTTTTTGTTTTCATGTGAAACACCATAACACAAGTAATTTTGATCCAAATGCTACAAAAACTTTGTATTTATGTTTTTCATAAATAATTACAGGATAGACCTCTGAAATGATTATAGCTACATAAATATTTTTTATTTCAATTATTAAACTTGGAATTACATGCAAATTTTGGAAGAATTTTTGTGTCGACAGCTTTTAAACTAGCACAAAATAATAAATAATAAAGATATAAATTTACCAGAGGTCTATTCACTGTAAAATGTTAGTACAAACAAATACAAACTTAGAAATTTAAAAATATTGATTTGATTTCAGGTTTTGTAACAGTATCAATTTTTAGCCATTTTTACCCTTATTTTAGCTTATAAAAATTTAAAAAAATAATAATGAAATTTTTTTCTGTGAAATCATTAGTTTTTAGATACATTCAATCCAAAAATGTGTACAAAGATAAAATTTCAAAAAATTCCTTCGAAGGTGTTCGTGTACCTTAAACGATTGTTTGCATTTGTATTTTATTGTGAATTTTTTTAAAGTCTTTTCTTATTATATCCCGATTTTATTTTAATTGTATTGTATTTTTTCAATTATCATTTTCAGTAAAAGACCACCAAAAAAATCTAACCTCAGAATCCGTGTTTCTCCCATGGGCAGCTGTATGTTGCATACCACGTGTTCGAAAACCATCGAATTTTTTTTTGACGAAAGAAATATTGTTCATCGCTTAGTTCTTAGTTAAATGAAAAAGTAATGATTATTAATAATTATATTACGTAAAAATAATTATAAAACTGTCTTAAAATCAACATTATCTACCTCATTCCTTAAATTAATAAAATTAAACATTTTCTATTCGTTGAAGCTTAATTTGATCTTTTCATCATTCTTTACCAATCACTTCCTTAACAATACCAATTATAGTATCTAATAATTGAACGAAATACAAGAAAGCCACAGCAACGCGTGGCCGGGTCTTCTAGTATATATATATATATATATATATATATATATATATATATACTGTAACTTCTCAGCCTGTACTAAACCTATAACGGCTTCCAGAAGGGGGCCGCTTTCAGGTTCATGAGAGCACTTTTAATATTTAATTAAAATCATTATACATATATATATTCAGAACTCTGGGTTAATTATACTATTTACAAAGAAATGAAAATTAAGGAAATTGGTCACAAAGGAAGTTCACCCGATGTCGGAGAAATTCAGAATTCTCTAGTCTACGACTAATCTAATGCACCCGGTCTGCTGCAGGCCTTAATTATAACACGGCGTGATACATGAAACCACAAGGGGCTCACTTTGGAAACGGAGGCATCTCCAACCTGTTCATACATTGCACATGAAAAGAGAAAAACAACACTTCTGTCGACTCGTAGCTGATCAATCTCCGTCCTTATTAAAAACCTCCTTATAAGAAAATCCGTCATGAGGGGGAAGGGAGTTCAGCTTCTCTCACTTCTCATTGGAGTGGACACTTCCTCAGCACATGGATGCATTACCAATCCCAATGCAACAACTCATCACGTAGTTCATAACGAGTCTGTAATTGTTTCGACTTGTGAAGGTCGAACAGACAATCGCTAATTTCATGATTAATGACATTGATTATCTCCTGTTAGACTTGAATAACAGGTTGTTTTTATCAGAACAAGACGCTAATCGCAGGTAGTATGAATATTCACAACATTGCTTATCTTCTGATGGATTTTAGTGATAGGTTGTTATTATGCACTTGTTAAAGAATATACTTTCCTTAACTGAAATGCCATATCTCTTATAGTGGGAAAAATGCTACAATACATATTTCTTTAAACATATAGCAATAATATTTACACAATTAAGAATTAACATACTAAAAATTACTTTCCTTAATTTAAATTATTTATATATATTTATTTATTCTTTTTTCTTCTATAATAAACATGTTTTTAGTTTAATAATAGAAGGGGGTATTTTTGTGTTTTATTCTCATTTTTTTCTTTTCTCATGAATTAAGAATATCTTCGGTGAAGCACCACTTCTCATGCTCGCGTGACACATTCTTGATTCGCAGCCGGTCGGAAGTGTCTGAGATTTGGGCGTTTCCCTTCAGCGGTCAGCTCTTGTCCACTCTGTCTCTACCTTATGTGGCTGCTCTCTGGCAAAGGCATGGGAATGAAATAATAGCTCCTAAGTAGCGTGATACAGACAGTTAAGGTTCATTCTTGATCAGAGGTCGTTGACCCTTTGCAAACTTTCTTGTCCAACATGCTCGGCTTCAACCAGCTAGGAGAACTGAGTAAATGTTCCAGGCTTTTAATTGGGACCTTGGACATCGAAAACTGAATCAGTCGATTAATTAACTTACTTTGAAGGACATCGATATTTTTTACCTTTGATTATGAATCTTGTTATGCTCTGGTTGAACAATAGTTGTCTTTCATTCTCAACCAATCCATATAAATAAGTTGAAATTCAAACTTACTTTGAAGACATTGGTAGTTTTTATCTTTGATTATGAATCTTGTTATATTCTTGTTGAACAATAGTTGTCTTTCATTTTCAACCAATCTATATTAACACATTGAAATTAACTTACTTTGGAGACATTGGTATTTTTTACCTTTGATTATGAATCTTGTTATGCTCTGGTTGAACAATAGTTGTCCTTCATTCTCAACCAATCCATATAAATAAGTTGAAATTCATTAACTTACTTTGAAGGACATTGGTAGTTTTTATCTCTGATTATGAATCTTGTTATATTCTTGTTGAACAATAGTTGTCTTTCATTTTCAACCAATCTATATTAACACATTGAAATTAACTTACTTTGGAGACATTGGTATTTTTTACCTTTGATTATGAATGCTATATTCTGGTTGAACAATAGTTGTTTTTCATTTTCAACCAATCTATATTAACACATTGAAATGGTTTAATTTAGTTTGGAGAACATCGATATTTTTTTACCTTTTTTTGAATCGTGTTGAATTCTAATTGAACAACAGTTGTCTTTCATTTTCACCCAATCGATATTAACGCAGAAAATCGATTAACTTACTTTGGAGGATATCGATATTTTTACTTTTGATTACGAATCTTATGGTTATGAATGTTCCAGGTTATTAATTAGGACTTTGAACATTGAAAATTTAATCATTCTATTAATTAACTTACTTTGAAGGACATTCATATTTTTGACCTTTGATTATGAATCTTAGTATATTCTGGTTGAACAATAGTTATCTTTCAGTAGATAATAACACATTGAAATTGATACAAAGGAAAAAACTCCCACTTGTGTCATGCCGTATGCTCTGCGGCCCAACTTTGAGAATGATCATATACAGCCAATAAACAATCATTATATCACGCAAATCGTTTATTTTTAATTAATTAATAGCTTTATAATTATTTATTCTTTTTAAATTAATTTATCTAACTTGTGATAAATACTTTTATCCTGTAAAAATATTCCAAATGATGCACACTGCAAAAGACTAAAAATGTTATCAAATTGAAGATTTTAAATACAGGAACGAAGAAGTATTTGGCAATGTTGGCAGATATAATTTTCTCTGAGTTACGTAAATATAAGAAGAAAAGGAGCTTATTAGCTTTGAAATGTGATTTATTGAGAAGAAAAACATGAAAAACCAAACCCAGTGAAGAATTATAAAAGGATTTCAGAAACTGTGGTTGGAGATTTAGTTGAGTCGCTATCTTTGTGATGAACTTTGATATTTATGACTGGGATTTATTAGCAATTTATCTGTGAATATCTTTGCTGCTTGTCTTGCTTGTGTTATGTCTTTTAATAATTAGTTTGAATAAAGTTGTATTTTTAAAAATTAAACTGCTTAAAAATTCCATTTACGATAGAACAAAATGTACCTCGGATTTTTATTTCGTTACAGTTGCCATTTTCATCATTTCAAACCACTTTATCTGCACGTAGTAAAGGTGTTATTTGAGAGTATATAGAATTATGAAATTTTAGTTACCTAGCTAGTGTTTTTTCTCAATTTTTAGTTTTTATAAACAATGTTTATTTATATATTCGTTTTTTTATACATTAATAATGCTGAAAAACATTTTCAAGTAATATCCACTTCGCATGCGCATCTACAACAAATAATTCTTTAATGAAAATAATTTCAAAATCGAATTACTTAACCTTTTTGAAAATGCAATTTGTCTTGTAGTTAAGCAATTAATTAAAAATAGCCCTACAAATTATTTCAGCATATAACGAAACTTTTTGTTTTTAAATATTGGTTATTTGTAAATGTCAATTTGATCATCCTCAGGATGTTTTTCATATTAAATCTGCGAGTTGAAAATTCGTAATTTGAAAAAGTGGCAAAACTTATATTAGTGGATATTTTTGAAACTTTACTGTATCTGCAATTTTTTGCGAAAAAAAGTTATTAAAAACTTTACAATTTGGCATCATTTTGTAATAAATTATTGTGATTATTAAAATATTTATTCATTCTTCGTATATCACGAGCATCAAAATATTGTAAAAAACATTCAATCTCTATTAAGTACATTTCAAAATTCTTTGTTTTCTGTTAACGTGATACTTATTGATAATTATGTAATAATTTTTCTACAGAGAATTATTAACTGAAATACATTTTTTGCATTAAACAATTAAACAATTTTGTCTTAAACAATTGTGAAATCGTGATAATTTTATTTAAGAGATTAAATCAAGTATAAACAAGAGTAGTTAAAGTAAACTTCAAAAAAAAAAAATATTAAAAGTTTTTATGTTTTTTTCCATGAGTAAAATAATATATGTAATAATATTTTTTTTGATTTTTCAGTTGATTAAATCTAAGTTTTTGACTCTCATTTCTGTATCATCATCAGACCAAATTTATTTCGAAATTTTTGGTTTATTTCTGTGGCTTTATTTAAATACCTTAGTTATGAGATTGATGAAAGTTATTTAAATTTTATTAAATATATATTTATTATTAAATTTTTTTTATCATTTTAGTAGTAATTTCTGTTTATTCTATATTGTATTGCGCAGGTTGGACAATTAGACTGTAACTGCATGTGTGGTGGGTTGCAATAATCGAGGCACAGGTTGGAAAACTCACAACTTCACAGCACAAACACCACACTCATATGATTAGAGACATACACTATTTAGCACATTTAAAGACAGATAATTATAGATTCGTGGAAGGATTTCACTTCGAAACACGAAGGTCGGCTATGCGCAGGGTGCGCGACATATACTTTCTCCCGGGTGAGAGCCTCCTCGCAGGGTTGAGCTTAATATACTTCATCTCGGGGTGAGTCCAACTAAATACAATGTAGTCCAACTAAACGGTTCTCAGCGGGAGCGCTGTACTTCCTCTTGGGTGTGAGTCTCGAGGCCTACTGACCATTTCTCCTGAATGCCAAAGGAGTGTGTAAGAGAAAATGTGCCAGTGTGTAGGAGGTAGAACGTTAACAATACTTATTTCATTTTATGCACTGAAAACATATGACATAACAGGTGGGCCGAAAAAAGTTCGTAGGGTGACGTATAGATGGCGCTACTAGTATTAAATCCATAATGATTTTTAGTTAGCCCTAACCTTCAAACGACACATGTATAAATTTGACAGCTGTTGCACTATTAGTATGTGAGGTATAGCATTTTTAGTGTTCATCACGTGCAATCTACTCGGCTGACTGTCGATTGGACTCCTGTGTGAAATGATGGAGCCATGTTTCCTCCATCGTCACATATCGACGCAAAAATTCGGGTTTATTAAGATTGAACAGCTCCAAACACTGCTTAGAATCATCAATTCGTTGTTGTTTTAGGTCGATTGTGAGCTCGCGCGGCACCCACTTTGAACAGAGCTTTCGCATATCCAAATATTCATTCACGATATGTCTTTGATATCTTTAGGGTCTCAGCTATCTCAATCCACTTCACTTTACGGTTATCAGACATTATTTTGTGGACTTTTTTGATGTTTTCGTCGGTAACAGCCTGTTTGGGGCGTCCACTGCGTGCACCGTCCTCGGTGCTCATTTCGCTTCGTTTAAATTTAACAAACCACTGCTCAATGGTTGATTTCCCTGGTGAAAACTCGAATAATGTTTATCAAGCCAAGCCTTGGCTTCAATAGTATTTTTTTTTTGCCAAAAAGCAATGCTTTATTAACACACGAAATTCCTTTTTATCCATTTTTTCAAACTAACAAAGGTTGCTTCACTGAAGATGCTCTAACTCACATACTAATAGTGCAACAGCTGTCAAATTGATACATGTGTCTTTTGAAGGTTAGGGCTAACTAAAAATCCTATGGAGTTAATACTAGTAGCGCCATCTATACGTCACCCTACGAACATTTCAGCCCACCCGTTATTTATTGAATTATGATCTGTTAAAACATTTTTTTTAACCAACCTTTGACATTCATTCTACTAAATAGTGCTGTTTTCAAAAATTTGTTCAAAATTTCCTTCATTGTTTATTTGGAATACTAGATTCCATGCATATTCGCACGCAAAAACCTAATCTGAAATAGAAAAAAAAAACATATTTTCCAAGACTGGCAGCTTTTTTCTGTGTGAAAACTAGATATCGTGTTAGCATATCATCATTTTAAAAGTTTACGTTTGCTTCGTATTTTCATGATTATTATTTTAAATGGCTCATTTATCGTATTATTTGTATGCGGTAGCGCATTGATACATTGTGAATTGCAAAATGCACAAAAATGATGAAATAAGTAAAATAAATTATTCATAAATGCATATGAAAACTGTTAACGTGTTCAAGTAGATTCTTATAATGATGAGGTTCTAGGTGATCAGTACTTATAAGGGGAGTAGAAATTTCGCCACAAAATAACTAGTAAAATAGAATTATCATGTATATGCTATCGTAAAAAACGGTTATCATAAATATTATAGTAAAAATATAATTGTATTAAAAATATTATGTGAAAATAGAATTATAAATATCATTGTAAAATTAAAATTATAAGTATTATCGTAAAAATTAAATTATCATAAAAATATTATTGTAAAAATGAAAATATCTTAATTACATTTTTACAATAATATTTATATCTTATAAATATTATTGTATAAATGAAATTATCTTAATAAATGTTGATGTACAAATGGAAATATCTTATAAATATTATCGTAAAAATTGAATTTTCTTAGAAATATTATTGTATAAACGAAATTATCTATCATTAATCGAAATTATCTTAACGAATTATTTATTGGATGTTTTGTTAGTTGTTCGGAATCCACGTTAAACTGTAGGTGCCGGTCTATTTACCTAAAGTGTGAAAAAAAAAATGACCGTAGAGCGGCAAACCACAAAAAGTTATTTGCAAGAAAATATTAAAAAAAGATATTTTTCATAAGTTATAATATAAATAATATTATTAATAATATTTGCAATATTATTAATAATTATTTAAAAAATTATTTGCAATAAAATATTAAAAAGTGAGAAAGTTTTAAAAATTATAATTATTATTATTTTTTTTTCTTTCTAATGCAGCTGGCAAACACTTAGACAGCTTGGTCTTGGATGCCTTAAGGCAAGCGCTGCACAGACGTTACTCACTTTGCATTACCCAGGCGGCGTGTGTAGTTAAGTCACGGACGCGGAGTAACAATGCCCCACAACGCTCTACGATCATATTAGACCGAGACGTACGGTTTAAACACTACAAACATCCATGGCACCGCCGGGGCTCGAACCCGAAACCTGTGGTACCGAGCGCCAGAGCGCTAACCACTTGGCCATTCAGGCCCCCCACAAAAAATTATAATTATATAATAATAAATTAATTAATATTATTAATAATATTTATTTTTATTATTAAAATTATAATTATATAATAATAAAAATAATATTATTAATAATATTAGCAATATTATTAATAATTACTTAATTATTACTTTAAAAATCATTTGCAATAAAATATTAAATTTATGTTATTACGAAAATTTTCTTAGTGTTATAGGATTATAAATTTCTGTACAAATGGATTTAGTTGTACTTAAATCTTTCTTTATACAATATGTCAACAAGGACACAATTTCTTAATAAAAACTATTTAAGCAACCCATAACGAAGCACAAACATTTCAATTTTTTTGATGTTTCACTTCTTCACATGCATAAATCCTATCTCCCTATTGCCAAATATATTTTTAAAAAAACCCACACAAACGCGAAATATTGCGGAAGTAACACCACTTACTGTCTCTTCCAAAACACAATTTATGTACCACACAAAACTTTTAAACGTATACCCCCTTAACCCTCTTTTCCCTGTGAAAGAATTCCTTCCATACATTACACTTCCTACTTTTTTTTACGGTGCATTTTATAGCGCTAGATTTGCAGCCTTTTTTTTTTTTCATAAGTTTTTTAAATTACTTTCCCCTGATACTTTTATTTCTGTTAACGCGGAAGTTTAATCATTTTGCCGTGCGAGTATTCATAATAATGTATCCAGAGGCATTGACCACAGAGCTTAAAGTGCATTGACCTAGGAGGAGTTTGCAGAGCTACGTGATCAGACTGACCACATCCTGATTTGTTAACAAGGAGCCATAATCTTACGTGCACTGCTAAATGACTTTACGTTTTGTTTTTATCTCTCCTGAGATTTTATTGACAGTAATTGCGAGTCGATTTCTATTGGTCGATGCACAGTTATGCCTTGCTGATTGAGTAATAAATTTATTTTCATGCTAAATGGACTTGCGTGATATATTGCATTTACTATAAATGCCGATGATATAAAACACGGGAAAAATGTTTTTTATGCTTTAGAGAAAGTTTGCCGTAAGTCTGCATCGAACCTACATGCTTTAACTAATCAAATCTCAATTCAAAATTAATTTAATATTTGTATTGCTTTAAAAAAAAAAATATTATTATTATTTATTATTATTAAAATTATTATTATTATTTATTTATTTTTGTTTTTATATATTTATTTTTGGGAAAAAGGGTAACTTTAGTGCTCAAACATGAAATACATTTTAAATTAGACTTATTTGTCAAAAAAATGTCATCTTTTTGTCACACTGTGCTAGATTTTACCAAAAAGTGTTGGAAATTAAAAAAATATTTATTTAATAACAAGTTATTTGACTTTTAATAAAGAATTTATTTTCCGAAATCTGCAATGAAAAATGACGGATCAATTAAATAAAATAAGTTACAATAATTTGTATTGATAAAATTATAATCTATATAATTTTTTAAAAATAAATAGAAGGATAAATTTTTAGTGAAAGCATTTGAAAAACTTTCATTTATTATAGTTAACATAATTTATGTATTATTTCATCAATGCTCTTCCAATGATAAACTAATTGATAAATTATGTTTTATAATATGAATTAATAATTAAGAATTCATTAACGTTATTAATATAATTAATTATGGCGATATTAAGTGATATTTAAAAATAATTAAATCAATAACTGAATAATTATTAATAAATAATCATATATTAATTTAATATTAAGTTTATAATCATATATATATTGAATTCCCATTCCCCAGATATAACGTATCTAAAAATTAAATTGTCCTACTATCTTTATTATAGATTATCAATTGTATTGAAGCAATTTTTTAACAACTGTTCTACAATTACTATTCCATATTTAGGCCGTCACATTTTAAGTAGCGCTATATCAATACATAAATAAATGTGTAAAATTATGAAAAATTATTTTTTGTGGTATTTTATGCATTATTTTCTTATTTCTTCTTCTTCATTGGTGCCACAGCCTCATAGTGGACCAAGGCCGTCTGCCTATTGGCTGATTTCGAAACGAGAGATGGTTTCTTTTTACGGGGGTGGAATAGCCTTCCTACGTCCAACAGTCATATGAGAGTGGAACCTGTGGCTCAAAGCGGATTCTGAACCACTACAAACATCCATGCCACGCACTGCCGGAACTCGAACCCGAAACCTGTGACACCGAGCGCTAGTCATTCGACCATCAGCCCCCATTTTCTTATTTGTGGTGAACAAATTCTGGAAAAATTAAAATTTTAATTTAGTGTTTATTTAATGCGTAAAATTTTAAATTTAGTTTTAAATGATTTCAGCAAAAAAAAAAAAAAAAATTTAAAGATTAGAATTCAAGAATTTTTTTTTTTGCTGAAATCATTTAAAACTAAATTTAAAATTTTGTGATTTACACATTCTCTCTACTAAATGTCCATAATCAATTCAGAATTCGATATAGAGCATATAATTTGATATTGACATATTGCAAGCATTATCAACACGCTATGTAAATTTCTATATTAAAGAAAAGAAATTACGTGACAAATTAATGCTTTTTAAAAGATAATACCTTAATACTTAAATCAATATGCCCAGCATAAAAATAAAATAATAAATAATAAATAAATAAAAATTAAACAAAAAACTGTTTCTACATTCGTTTCGCTTATTACCATTATGCTCAGAAACCTTTTTGGAATACATTCTTTTCATGCTGGAAAACAAGTTTTACAGAGAAGTAATCAATTTTTCTAGTTTCAGGATTTGTCTGGAAATGAATGATAGTAGTTGATTTTGAGAGAAACGATTTTTTTGAAGACGTTGGCCAAATTGCCTTTTCTTTGAAACTGCTTCATTTGTTGACAAAAGGTGACATGATCAGGTAGATTTGATAGGCGCACTGAAATATATGCTTTTGTCAGAAACACTATAAAAATTATAAAAGAAGTGATTTCCAAGACATTTCTTTTCTTTTAGAAATGTTTCATTGTTAATATTTTATAAAATTAGTAAGAACCTGCTCTTAATTATATTCAGTGGTTTCACCGGTTTTTTTTTTTTTTTTTTTTTTTTTTTTGCTTATTTTTTTTGTGAAGGTTTTTTGTCTGTGACACGTTGGTAACGTTATCTGCTAAAATGCAGGAGAGATCAGATTCGAATCTGCTGATGGCGTCGAGTCACTGTTTTCATAAAGAAGGAGACAACCATGGCTATTGTGACAATGTGTTTAAAAGCATCTAGTGTGAGTCAGGCTGCTTGATGGGAGTTTTCCAGGTTATTTCCTATATGACATGCAAATCATTTACCCCTAAAACTTTTCAGTGAAGGTAATGTCATTTCCTCATTACTTGTCGATGGACTGTTCATGGCATACATAAGTAGAGAGCAAGGTTCAACGATGTTCAAGAAAAAATTGTGTTAAATGTCACTCTTTTGAAAACAGGACAACAGTGACATTATTACTATGAAATATAACATTAAACATATTAAGAACAAAATCCTCAGTAAATATAATACAATTAATAACCGCATACTTGAAATATTATTGCTCAAGATATATTGATATCCGGCAGCGTTCGAAAGAAAATTTTCCAAAATAAATAAATAAATAACGGCTTTTTTTAAAATTTGATGTAATATTTGAAATATTTGATTAAATATTTAAATTATTTTTCTTTTCAATACCTTATTTATTTAGACCAGTAGCAGTTTTTAACATTTATCAAAAAAAGTTTAAATAAATTTTTGAGTAAAATTGAGATTAACATATTTCCAAAAATTTCTTTTAAAGAAGATAGATTTTACAATATTTTTTGTATCTATAAAAATGGATGTTAAGATCATAAACAAGGACTTTAAATGTATTTCCATTATTTGCAGAGAAACTGACAATCGAATTGAGATTACCACAGTTCACGTTAAAACTTTTTCCTGTAAATTTGTTTGCATACAAAAAAAAAATATTATAATAATTTAAATTATGACATAATTATTAAAGATTTCTCTAGCAGCGTCAGAATTTTATTTTTTCTCGTGCTTATTAAATTTCCTGTACCATTGTAAGTAAGTTATTACTTGGTGTTTACGTTCAAAAATATATGTTGAGTTTTATATTGAAATAAAAAAAAAAAAAATAATTATCTATAAAAAATGTCATTTCACAGGCAAATTGAAGCAGTTGGTTGATTTAAATATTTTCGTTTAAAAAGGTTAATTTTATGACACTGTAAATCACATCTCAAAGAAATATAGACCACAATAGCTATAGATAATAGCCGTAATATCAATTGAATTAGCTGACTTTTTGTGTTTTTAAAGCGCTTTTACATTAGAATGATAATTATGTCACATGATCATGAAATCAATAGCAACAGATATTCAATAAAAATTACCATAGCGCTTTAAGATTTCGTGCAAAATTACCATTAATATCTGTATGCATATGAAAATTCGACTATATTATAAAAAAAACAATTTGATACTGTTTGAAATTGCATTTGAATTATCAACTAAGTCACGCAATACACGATCATTTTTGTTTATGTCTTTTTATAATGCTATAATTATGGTAATTTTATGATAAAATTTGCATACCATTTCCTCTTGAAAATCATTTCAAAAATCAACTTTGGACAATACTATCTAATATTTTAAATGATGCATTCTGTTCTGTTAAAGAAATAAATTGGCAAAATATATTTCTGTGAAAAATGTAAAGTATCGAAAAACATAATAAACGTATAATAAAAGTTTAAGCATTCGAAGAGTACTACAATGGATTTAAAGTATTTATTTTTTTAAATGGTAAGTATTGTAAATGCATTCATAAATTACATTTATTGGTACTGATTATATTGTATTGTATGTTATTAAAAAAGTATCTAAAAATAAGTACAGATTATTCTATACTAATGGTTTTATAAAGAATATATTTTATGTAGCTCACTTAACAAAAAGCATTACATACTAAGTATCTCAGACAATAATTAATACTCATTTATTCTACTGAATTGTCATTGTTATATAAAATTGCAGATTGTAAAAATTGATGCTTTACACCATTTTCTTTAAAACAAATATACAAAAACATTATACGGAAGTATATTTTTTCGGTCTTTTAGTGTTTATTCTTCAAAACTTATACTAAAAGTTCTTTTGGTTCATATTATTTTACACATTTTATTTTAACATATGATGTCTTCAGAAAGTTTACGGACGTCTTGATGGCTAATTGACTAGATCTCTGGCCTGTGGTACCACAGACTTTAGGTTCGAAAACCTGTAGATGGCATGGATGTTTGTGAGTGGTTCGTAAATCTACGTTAAAACTGTAGGTCCTGGTTTAATTAATCCAGTGTGCGCACAAAATGACGTAGAGTGACAAATCAAAAGTTTCTGGATAAACGGGATATTTATATAAATTCGTATTAAGTATTTTAATAAATTCGAAGCCACGTTGTTCCCTTTTTTTTGCATTTTTTTCGTATTTTATTTTCAAATTACGACCCAATGTGCTCTTTTGGATTAGAACCTAGTGACTCAAAAATCATTCTAATAATTTATTTATAATTATAAAGACTACAATAGAAAATTCAAGGTAGTATGATTGGTTTAGTTTGGTTTGTCGCTCTAAGGTCATTTTGTGCACACTTTAGGCTAATTAGACCGGGACCTATAGTTTAATGGATTGCCAACAACCAACAAACATCCATGCCACCGCCAGGATTCGAACCTGAAGCCCGTGATAGTACGATTAGGATCATTATACTAATGTAACCTGATGGCAAAAAGTTCTTTAGATCGTATTTTATAAGGATGGATTTTTAATTTAGTTTAAGATACTTATTCTAATGTATAATATTATCTTAGAATTATTATTAATAATAATATTACATTCGAACTTATCTATTGCAATGAAGGACTTGCATACCCATACCATAATTCCTTCATTATTTATTAATAGCATAGAATAGAATTGTGAAATTCTTCTTTCAATTTTCTCTAATACTAATTTCACGATTACGAATCTTTTAATTCGAATATGTTAAATAACGTTGCTTCCCTTAGTAAATATGACATTGTAATAAACCTTTTTTGTTAGTTCTTGGCAAGAAATTCGATTCTTCATTGTAATGTAGAATTTCTTTCTTGCTACTGGGTCATGATATATGGCTTTTCTATACATTTTATAACAATAAACGGTAATGCAATAACATTGTATTAAAATTTATTTTTCAAATGCTGATTTGCTCTATTCCATGCGCTATTTTTTATTTTGCCTTCTTGAATTTTGATTAATTACTTATTCCATGATGTGTTTTATAAAGTCTTTTAATGAAATAAAAACATAATAATCATTTAAACTATTTATTTGAGGAATCTTTTAACAATATAAATGTTTTCTAAGTAGAAAATAATAATTATTTTGTGAATTTCCGATGATGTATGTTTGCCTGATTTTTAATCATCGAGATATTCAATTTGAATAAATAATTTATAAAAACCCAATGAATATTCCAAACAAAACGTTTTATTGAATGTAGCAAGTTGTGGCCACAAAAATATTTCTAAATTATTATCGAAAATTAACAGAAAAACTTTTGCGAAACCTTTTGAGATATTTATTTAGGTTAAAAATGTTTATATAAGATTTTCAAAATATGAAAAATATTAGGCCTAACGTGCCATGCTACATAATTTTGAATAAACTGAAATTCGTTTTTGTGTCGCAGTTATTTTTAAAATTTTAATTATTTCCAATTTTTGGTATTGTAATTAGAATCACACAAATGAAAAATTTTTTTTTATAAGACACTGTGTATTTATTGCTTAAAATAATCATATTAATTGCCTGTATAACTGCAAAAGCTTTTTTCCTAAAACCAATTATGCAACTGGCTTCATTGATTTCAATTACGCCGTTGAAAATCTATGAATTGAACCAATTACAATATTATACTTTAAAATCTATGAATAATAAAAAAAATATATAAATTTATTGTTGATTGTTGATATATTATCGAAGGAATTCAGGCAAAATAAATTAATTCAAAAATAATAAATTTACTTTATT
>BPLR01018182.1:0-38815 GCA_021605095.1 Caerostris extrusa | reverse complement strand
ACGTAACTCGCATTACCCAGGGGCGCGTAGCCCGGCAGAGATAAACTACAGACGCGGAGTAACAAGGCCCCCGCAACACTCTACGATCCTATTAGTACTTGGACCTACGGTTTAAAAAGGTGATTCGAACCCCTACAAACACCCATGACAACGTCGGGATTGAACCCGAAAACCTGTGGTACCGAGCGCCGGAGCGCTAGCCATTCAGGCCCCTATAAAAAGCAAAAATATAAGGACTTAAAATCCCAGAATAAAAAACCGCAAATAATAAGGCGTTTTATAATTTAAGAAATATTAATTCAAAAAGTTATGAAAATACAGCTATGGATTATGTATAGGCATGATACATGATATCATGTATATTCATATGTATTTTATGAATATACATGAAAATACAGCTTGCTTCCTTCAAGTAAACAATTTTTTTTCAATTTACAAAAAATATGAGCTTCATTTTTACATCTTATTGCTGTACGTCAATAGTGTAATATTTGAAGGAAAATTCAATTAGAAAATTAAATTTAAAAATTCAATTAGATTACAAGTTGTTTTACATTATATTAGGGACAAAAAAAGAAAAAACATCAATTGTAATTAAAATCAAATAAATATATTTGTATAGTGTTGAAATATATATAACAAAAGATGTTTTTATGATTCTTCAAAAAGATCTGCGAAGTATTTTTAGATTTAAGTCATTATAAAAAAAAAAATATTCTTCACTATTATCCAATGTATTCAATTTTTTTTTTATCTAACTTACAATTTATTTGTAATGGCATAATGAGGGATAAATATTAAGACTCGAGTTTTCGAATATTTACTTTTTGATTAAGATTTCCTTGTGATTCTCTAAGTGCCATTAAAAGGGAATTCAATTTATGAACGAACTTTTAATCAGAAAAACAAGTCAATCTAAAAGTAAGCCATGTTATTTCATGCATTGTTTTTATATTTCGTGTTGAAATAGACAATGCCTTAAAAAAGTAAAATCGAAGAATACTTTTTTTTCCCTCAAGAGGAATTTTTTTTTATTTACTTTGTGCTACAAATAGGCTTCCCTTACAAACTGAAAGGAAAGCCAAAATTAAAAATCTAAAATCCATTCATTTCAGAAGAGTTACAAATAATTGTCCATTGTTAAAAATAACATTGTTCTTTTCAGATTAATTTTGCCATTATAGATTTATAATTAAGAAATTTGTTCCGTATTCGTGACAAAAAAAAGCTATTACCTACATATTAACAATTATTTGTTATTAACGTCGTAACAGCCCTCTTTTCAGGGTATTTTAGAATCTAAATTGAAAATTTTTATACGAAATTTTAAAAATGTGCTTTTCTGAATGAGATGAATTTCCACTCAAAACGTGTAAACGAATGAAGACGATTCCTTTTACATAATTGGATTGCATTCAAGTAGACAAATTAACAAAAATTAGAAAATCTAAATCGCTTTCGTTAGACACGATTATAGTTTTTCACCTCACGAAAATGAATGAAACTCAAATTTGCTGATACAACAAGCTCCTAGTGTTTCCACCAATTAGTAATAAAGATAAATGAAACTAGTCAGCTGTAATCTAATGTCAGGTTTATTATTACAACTCATTGATGGAAAGAAATCAATTTTTTTTTTACATTCAACATTTTTTTTATTTCATCTCCAGTCTTCATACAATAACCAAAGCATTTTTAAATCGGATAAAACACATGCCGATTTCCATGCAATGATTGAACAAGCCACAATTAACGACTCTTGTAAAATGATGTTTTATAACGTTATTCTATAGAGTTTGATAATCTCTGAATTGAAGTCTAAAACCCTTTAAAATGAGCATACCTCGCATATTATTCACTTAATATCCGTTGAACTCGATTCTTCAATATTATCGAGTCTTTTCAAAAGACGAAACGTAACTCAATATTCTCATAAAACTATCGAATCGAGATAATCATTTGTATTAATAGTTTGGGTAAGCAATAAATTGTAAAATTCATGCAAACCAGTAGTTATATTTAAGAATATACTAAACTGTAAATGTACCAAAGAAAAGCTTACAGATTAATTTATATTTAGAAAATATGCACATTAAGGCTATTGTGACCAAAGAGCCAAAACACTATGACCCCCTGTCAATAACGAATTGGCCCACCGTTGGCACGCAACACAGCTTCAACCCGCCTTGGCAAGGATTAATACCATCACTTAATACCAGTTAAATACCACTTCCACCTTATCACGTGCCTTCCACGTCATCCAGGCGAGTTCATTGCAAAATGTTGGGGTGGTCATAATGTTTTGGCTCTTGAGTGTAGTTTTAATAGCAATACTCTTCGATAAATACAACGCAAAGTGAATAAGTAAAAACCAATGCATAAAAATGTTAAAATTTGACTTTTTTTTTATTAAGATCATAAGAAAATTTGTACATACAAAAAGTACAATTTGTATTAGTCCAAACACCGGAGACTTTAATTACCACCAGAGTAAACATCACGTTAAAAAGGCACTGGAAGAAGTTTTTTTCACTTAAAAGTTTTTGTAAATGACACCGAGGTATCTAGTTCTACATTGTAAAATTCACATTAAAAAGTTTCAGCATAACAGAAACCTACTAGTCCCTGCAAGTAGTAATCTTACTTACAGAACGTGGAAGATGAATGGCGTTATTACTTGCAGGTTTCTGTTCTGGTAGATACTGTAATCCATGTTTGGCAAGTCTGGTAATCCATGTTAGGCCCTTTCACCTCGTATGCGCCTGGCCAGTTGAATATCTTTTGGCATGATCGTCACTCTCTTGGCATGGATGGCACACAGGTTGGTGTCTTCAAAGATCCCCACCAGGTAGGCCTCGCTGGCTTCCTGCAAGGCCATGACGGCAGAGCTCTGAAATCTCAGGTCTGTCTTGAAGTCCTGCGCGATCTCCCTGACTAGTCGCTGGAAGGGCAGCTTTCGAATGAGCAGTTCCGTGGATTTCTGGAATCGACGAATCTCCCTCAGAGCCACCGTGCCCGGCCTGTACCGATGGGGCTTCTTCACGCCACCGGTCGCCGGGGCGCTTTTCCGGGCCGCTTTCGTCGCCAGCTGTTTCCTGGGGGCCTTTCCTCCGGTACTCTTTCTTGCGGTTTGCTTTGTTCGAGCCATTCTCTTATTAAAATTTTTGTGATTTGATTTGATACTATATTCTGCAAACAAAATGGATGTAATCCGCAATTCTAACAAATGCTGAAATATTTATAAGTGTAGAAGAAGCTAAAACAAATATTTGAAACTTGACAAGTATCCCGAACGGCATATTTTAAAAATTTCTTGCAGTTTCAATTGAAATGGCAAAGTGGATAGCGCGTTGAGTTCTCGCTACCCCAATGCCTAGAATTAATAATGCCTAGTAACAGTTTGTGATCGGGGCTGAATGGTCGAGTGGCTAACACTCTGGCGCTCGGTGCCACAGGCTTCGGGTTCGAGTTCCGGCGGTGCCATGGATGCTTGTAGTGGTTCGGAATCCACTGTAAACCGTAGGTCCCGGTCCTAATAGGATCGTAGAGCGTTGCGGGAGGCATTGTTACTCCGTGGCTTGTCTTCAAGTGACCCCTTGGGTCATGCAAAGTGAGTAACGTCTGTGCAGCGCTTGCCTTAAGGCATCCAAGGCCAAGCTGTCTAAGTGTTTGCCAGCTGCATTAGAAAGAAAAACAAAGTTATTTTAAACCTATAATGCACGATAAATTTCGTAAAAATTTGGATTTCGTAATGAAATCTGTTGATGTTTTTTTTTTTTTTCTGTTTTTACATATTTATTTATTTTTGGAAACTCTTTTGATGTGTTTTTTTTCTTATTGTTTCCTTGTTGATGCATCCAAAATGTACTCATCTACATATATAACTGAATCGATTATGAAAATGAGGTTATGGTTCGGATTAGGAATAGAAATGAAAAAGTGGATCTAATTTCCCTCAGTCTTCTTCTTAAGGTAATTTCTGATCAGCTTCAACAAATACATAACAACAAATACAATACAAATACAATACAAATACAATACAATACAAATACAATACAAATACAAATACAATACAACAAATACAATGCAATACAATAAATACAATTCAATACAAATACAATTCAATACAAATACAATACAATACAAATACAATACAACAAATACAATACAATACAAATACAATACAACAAATACAATACAAATACAATACAACAAATAGAATACAATACAAATACATAACAAATACAATACAAATACATAACAAATACAATACAAATACATAACAAATACAATACAAATACATAACAAATACAATACAAATACATAACAAATACAATACAATACAAATACATAATGCATAACAAATACATAACAAATACAATACAATACAAATACATAGATCAGGTGGCATAACTAAACCGATGAGAGTTGAAAACTCCTGCCTAGCATCCTCTCTAATAATCAGAATGACACAAAGTTTTCCAGGGAGAAGAATAAGATATGGGAGTATGGACTATGTGAAAAAAAAATGTTCGATGAGCCCAATAGAAGATAATGGGGTGTTTTAAAATATTTTAAAATTTATAATAGCCATATTAATGAATTACATGAGGGAAACTCAAATAAAAACTTTCTTTTATTTAACCCATGATTTTGCGAATTTTTTACCATTACTTTGGGATTGGAGATTGATTCTTATTTTTTGGATGAGAGGGTTTTTGTTGAAAAACATGAATATTGATTTGATTGATGAGTCGCTGTCTGTATGTATTTCTATATTTGCATATTGTGTTGAGGAGGCCCAGGTTGCTGCATGCAATATTGCATTTAGTTTTCAGCTTGCTATATCGAATTGTTTCGAGAGTTTCCTTCCATCCATGGATTTGTTGACATTTGAAGCACCTCTTTAGTTTGTGGTAGGGTTTAACTTGGCATGCGACAAAGTTTATTAGCAGCTTGCCTTTTGTTAAAACTTTTGGTCTTCAATTATGGTTACGGTAACTATAGCGTGTTGCCTGTCATATTTGTCTGTGAAGAGTTTTTCTATATTGATTTCTGTTTTTCATTTACTACTGCTTTCTTTATGGCTGCTGCTATTTGTTCTTTACTTGTGTCTTCTATGGACAAACGCTTGCTGATTATTTCTTTACCCGAGTTTTTGATGCTGGCTTTTTTTTTTTTGTAATATTTTTTTGAGTAATTTCATGCCGACTATTTTTATTGCTGAGCTGGAGTTTTTTACTATTACTTTGGGATTGGAGATTGATTCTTATTTTTTGGATGAGAGGGTTTTTGTTAAAAAAACTTGAATATTGATTTGATTGATGAGTTGCTGTCTGTATGTATTTCTATATTTTGCATATTGTGTTGAGGAGGCCCAGGTTGTTGCATGCAATATTGCATTTAGTTATTAGTTATTGCATCTTATTGACATGGATTTCCCTATCACCTTGAAAAGCCACAAATACTGATCCTACTCCTTTTTCTGTTTTGGAGCCATCAGTGTAAATTTTGATTTTATTGTGATCCTCTACATGTTTATTGGATTATTTTGTCCCATGGTGCTTCTTTCCATTGGAATATTATTTGGTCAAAATCTGTGGCTTTGTGTGACTTATTGTAGAAGTGTGAGTCTTTTCGTAGTCGCACTACTCTGCCATAACAACACTCCCTCTGTGCCATAAGGTGCAGGGGATCTATGGCCATCAATCCTTCTCGTGGCCCAGTTGCGTTCAGGAGGGCCTAGATTTGAATCCGCTGGCGGCATTGTTGCACTCACTGCTCTCAGAAACGATGATAATCGATGGCACAATGCCATCGACAAGGGTGATCAGAAGATCTACCTCCCCGTGATGCACCTGTTAACACTTTTTAGTGGCTGAAAGATCTGCAACTTGGCATTGTTGTTGGATTAATGAACTCTATTTCAGCATGTTTTGTTGTTGTATGTTGTATGTTTTTTATTTTTCATTGTTCTTTTTTGCTGTAACTGTTCATAATCTGCCATTGGAAATAAAAAAAAAAATTAAAAATGCCATCGACAATGTGTGTAAAAAGAATCTCACATCGGCAGTCAGGCTGCTTGGTGAAAGTTTTCCGGTGTTGTTTCTCACCCATTCCACCAGAAAAACATTCTTCTCCTTTATCATTCGTAAATGGCCTGTTTATGGGATACATAAGTAGTACTTGGGGCTCACCGATATCGCACATATATGCACACTATCATGCTTGCATTAAAACAGGAATTGCATTTTGTGCAAAACGTTCAAGCTACAACAGAATGTACCCTATCCAAAGGCATGTTATTCATATCCCGAGTTATCTTTTAATGTATAGTATTTTAATTCAGGAACTAAAATCTGTCTTTACAGACCTTACAGTTGATATAATGCCAACGGCCATACCATGCTGAATATACCGGTTCCCGTTAGATCACCGAAGTCAAGCATCATTGGGCGCGGTCAGTACTTGGGTGGGTGACCACCTGGGAACACTGCGTGCCGTTGGCATTCACAAATTTGGGACCTGAATGGTCGAGTGTCTAGCGCTCGGTGCCACAGGTTTCGGGTTCGAATCCCGGTGGTGCCATGTGTGTTTGTAGGGGTTCGAATCCACTTTAAGCCGTAGATCCCGGTCTCCTATGACTGTAAGATCGTCACGGAGTCAAAGTCGGACTTGTACCTACGGGTGCTCCATCACAACAGAAGCTGCTTCCTTCCCCTTCAATCATGTGTACGTATGGGCTCGTGGGCTTGGCCAGGCAAATGGGATAAGAAACAACAACAACAACACAGTTGATATTCCTACAACGAAAAGTCACATCTTGCTGACACACCAAAAGTGACATGGGAAGATGTCACTTTTCCCTTTGGCTACTCATATGGATTTTGGTTGTAAGATTATCTGAACTCTATCCCCTTTGATGTAATTTAGAATTTGAATATGCTAAAGGCAATTTAATGTGAAGTGTTTTGAAAATTTCATCGAACATGTATTTTTGGCTGTAGAGAATGCTTTGCACAAGATGCAGTTTCTGTTCGTAAAGCAGCAAGATGGAGAAATGATATGGAGAATTGTAATTGTTATTCAAAGTTGTGACGATCAGTAAATTTAATGTAGTTCATGAATGGTAACTGAACATGTATTTCAAATTCCTCATTAAAAAATGTTTTTGCTCAATTTCGTCAAAGTGATTTATTAGTACATCAATTATATATGATCAATATCGCACGTCAAAAGTGTCATATTTTATTCTATTGAAGAATATTTATTCGGGGAATCCTTATTCTGACGTACACCTATAAGATTTTTTGCCATTCTGGTTATCATATAATCATAAAAGTACATTGTGAATGATCTCAATTAAATTATGGTGAGAGTGTTTATTATTCCAAAGCAATTTTAATAAAGAACAGCATAAAATGTTGACACCAATCACAAATGACTTATTTGAGATGTGGAACAAAGAAAATGGTAGCTCATGTTGAAAGCATTTTATTATTCAAACGATAATCTTTCCTGTACTAGGCAGAATTTAAATCGAGTGTTAGCGCGTCGATTTGAACAAAGTTCAAAATGCTAAGAACTAGGCTGCTCCGATCCAAGTGAAGCACAACACTAGTTTGTTATGAATACGTTTACTGTATTTCCTGTAAGAAAAGTTATGAGCTGTTCAAATCATAACATAAGAGTTTTTTCAAATTATAACATAAGAGTATCTATTCCACAAAGTTTAATTTTTGTGTCGTATGAAATGCAGAAAACTTCATTTGAACTCAGAATCTTTTGCTGATTGAACTTTCTAAAGTTTATCTTCCTTTTTAAGAACTAAACTAAATTAATTACATTTTCCTATCGCCGGTCATGAATGACACTATCGCAAAGATAATCTCAACAGATCGAGTAGAAACGAAACTCGCATAAATGCAAGAAGCAATTAACCATTGTAACAATCCACACCGAAAATCATCCTTCAACTCCACAATTGAAAGAAAGAAAAACGCTTACTGTTTTCGAATTCTTCTTCTTCTTTATTATTTGTGCTGCTGCTGCTGCTGCATAAGAAAACACGACCTCCTTTTGAACTCGGGTTTTCTTTTCCCGGTGAAAAAAAGCAAACAAAGCGAAGAAAGAAGGTGCAAATGTCGAGTCGATTTGGAGCGACACTCACGCACAATAGAAATTTCGCCATGGTGGATGCCTTAGATGGAAGTTCACCCTTTTCATAGCTGGAGAGGGAATATGTGTGCCAACTTAGGGTGTCAGGGAACCCTGTCCCTGTCGGGAATACTAAACGTATGCAAATCAATTCATTTCAAGTCACGGCGGATTAGTGAGAGTAAATAACGCGCGCGTGCCGAAAATTCTTACCTCTGCGAGAACATTTGAATAACATTGGAAGAGGCGTTCTGGTTTCCGTCATCCGTTGTTGATGAAACTCGATGTCAAAATCCGGTCTTCAAAAATTCAAAGAGTATCTATGCTTCTTAAATTATTGCCCAATCAACAATTTGCGCAGAAGATCTACCTCCCTGTGGTGCACCTGGTAACACTTTTTAGTGGCTTTAGTTTTAGTGTTTCACTAAAAATGCTATAACTCACATACTAATAGTGCAAGAGCTGTCAAATTTATACACGTGTCATTTAAAGATCAGGGCTAAATAAAAGTATATGGATTTAATACTAGTAGAACCATCTATGTGTCAGCCTACGAACTTTTCGGCCCACCTGTTATCTAGTATCAGTTGGCTCATTGTGCCTGGCTGTTGCGAGTGTTTGAAAATGTGTTCGTTTCTCAATGCGACATTTCTCACTCTACATTTCTATAGAAAAAATGTAAGCTTTAGTAAGCTGTATCGCCTGAAGTTTGTTCCATGACAGCTGAATCACCCTATATACATTTTTATATTACACAGGTGGCCCAGTGTGCCGATTTATATTTAGGGATTTCAAGTTTAACATTCAAAAACAAGGGTGCGCAGAAGATCTACCTCCCGTGGTGCACCTGGTAACACTTTTGAGTGGATAAAAGATCTGATGATGCTGGGATTTCAAAAGGATCGGTCCATTTCATTTTCGGCCTCAAACGCGTCACATTTCAGTGGGTACTGAAAACACTGAATGCGTCAGCTCACACTGCATTGATTCTTCGTGACTTTTCCGCCATAACTCTGAAACTCATATCGTTCCATAACCACCATTTTCACACCGTGCAACTTCTGGCTGTTCTCTAAACTCAAAAGACCACTCCTGGGACACCGTTTTGAGTCGATTAATGAGATTCAACGTGAATCGCCGCTCCCTTTGAAGGCCATTCTTGCCGACGACTTTTAGCATGCATTGCGGATTGGAGAAAAAGTTGACATAAGTGTTGACATTGTGTCCAGAGGGGATTACTTTGAAGGCGATGAAATAAATTTGGAAGAATAAATAAAGAGTTTTTTTAAAAAATAATTGGTCTTACTTTTTTGGGCACAGTAGGAAATTACGAATATAATTTCTTTTGTAACTGTTGCTACGAACAAAACAAAAACAAAAAAATTCCGAAAATTTATAATTACCTTATTTTTAATTAAATTAAATCCATAACTTTTATGCATACTGCTTCAATTTTTATTTTTAAATGCAAACAGTCCACAGCACTGCTTGATGGAGCTTCGGGTTTCAGAGTCGGAGAAGCTTGCAGGGAATTGAGCAGGGAATGTAACAGGTGCACTGAAACGTTCGTAGGATGACACATAGATGGCGCTATTAGTATTAAATCCATATGCTTTTTTAGTTAGCCATAACATTCAAAAGACACGTGTATAAATTTGATAGCTGTTGCACTATCAGTATTTGAGTTATAGCATTTTTAGTGTTCATCACGTGCAGTCCACTCGGCTGACTGTCGATTGGACTCCGGTGTGAAAGTGGTGGGGCCATGTTTCCTCCATTGTCACATATCGACACAAAAATTCGGGTTTTTTAAGATTGAACAGCTCAAACACTGCTTAGAATCATCCATTCGTGGTTGTTTTTTGTCGATTGTGAGCTCTGCGCGGCACCCACTTTGAACAGAGCTTTCGTATACCCAAATATTCATTCACGATATGTCCAACACGTTCTTTGATATCTTTAGGGTCTCAGCTATCTCAATCCATTTCACTTTACGATTATCAGAAATTATTGTGTGGACTTTCTTGATGTTTTTGTCGGTAACAGCGTCTTTAGAGCGTCCACTACGTGCATCGTCCTCGGTGCTCATTTCGCCTCGTTTAAATTTAGCAAACCACTTCTCTACGGTTGATTTTCCTGGTGCAAAGTCCGAATAATGTTTGTCAAGCCAAGCCTTCGCTTCAATAGTATTTTTTTCGCCAAAAAGCAATGCTTTATTAAACACACGAAATTCCTTTTTATCCATTTTTTCAAACTAACAAAAGTTGCTTCACTAAAAATGCTATAACTCACATACTAATAGTCCAGAAGCTGTCAAATTTATACACGTGTCTTTTGAAGTTTAGGACTAACTAAAAATCATATTGATTTAATACTAATAGCGCCATCTATGTGTCAGCCTATGAACATGTCAGCCCAATTGTTACTTCCGTTTGATTCCAAGAGGAAGGGAGAGGCAATCCTTATGAATGACCTTGGGATTAACTTACCAAATTATAGTGATAGAATGTGGTAGTCCTCTTTGTAGTGCATCCTTAGCAATGTTGAATCGTCTACTAATCAACCAGGTAAGGGGATAATGACTTTGATTTGAAGTCATTGTCCCCTTATTTATTGCTTTTTCAAATGAAAGTGCCTTTCATTTAAAAATAGCAATACATTCCAAATCAGTAGTCAGTTTTTAATGAAATTAATGATTGGTAGGGCCGATATTTAAAAACAATAATATTTTAATTAAATTACAATTTAATTTTAGCCCATTAAAGAATATATTTTCGTTCCAAACAATATAATATTCCTATTTTAAAAGAAATTCTAAAAACCGAATTTATGGTCTTTAATATATGCTTGCAATGTTGTCTACTTTAGTTACGTAAAGTGAGTATCAAACAAAAGAATCAAAAAATATTTCCTTCAAAAAATATACTGATAAAGTAATGCATTCCTTATAGAAAAAAAGCTACTTGAAAATTTTATTGGAAGGATAATATCACCCATTATGATTACGAAACAGAAAAAATTAAAAAACTTTTGCATTCATAACATATTTGTGTGTATTTTTTTAACTTAATCTGAAGAAAATTCAATATTAAAAAAAGCATCAAGTATGTTTTTAAGAAGAATTTGTTATGAACGATAGTAAAAGAATTGTAGCCAAATATCATTAGGGAAAAATAATTTTTTTTTTTTTGGATAAAATACTTCCAAATTTTCAATTCTATAATAATGTTTTTTTCTTAGAAGTACTTTTTAGATTTTTTTTTTTGTTTTGTTTTTTGCTTTTTGTTTTTTTCACAGCGATTTATACAGCTATTTACCTATAACGCCCTTATATGTTTTTAAAATATAATATTTAAAGGATTCTTGGGTTTTGTATTAATATCGTTAGTCGTATTTTGAAACTTTTTTTTTCTTAATGCAAATTGTTAAAAATAAATTCTAATTTTGACTATTTAGTCACACATAACACAATTCTCTTTTTACCCAATTAAAATAGTATATATTGTTGAAGTTTTTACATGCAAGCTAACAATTTTCACAAATTCCAAAAATGGTGCTGTTGACAATCTGTAATAAGTAAATCACTTATAAATTAATGTCTTGATTTCTATACTATTTCCCAAATATATTATTATATTACTTCATATTTCATTTTATAATAACGATGGTTATTACTCGAGTAATCGTCAACCAGATCAACGATCGTTAAGATCCTATATCTTCCTACCAATCAATTATACGATGATTAAATCATTTTCTGCTGTCGTACAATATGATTATATGAGTCATCTTGGAAATCTGCCTGCATCATTATGGCAGTTGCATTTTCCAATAACCAATTCCAATATTCAGGGTGCGCAGAAGATCTACCTCCCGTGGTGCACCTGGTAACACTTTTTTAGTGGCTAAAAGATCTGCAACTTGGCATTAGTGTTAGATTCCTGAACTCTGTTTCAGCATGTTTTTGTTGTATTTGTTGTATTATTTTGTTGTTGTATGTTGTATGGTTTTTTTCTCATTGTTCTTTTTTTGCCATAACTGATCATAATCTGCCGTTGGAAAAAAAAAGTTTTAATGGATGAAATTTTTTTCATTTGCTCTCTTCTTAATTTGTGTAAAATTACAAAACAATATAGAATCCAGCAGTTGATACTAAATTTTATTATAATATTAAAAATATCTTTATTAAATTATACGATGATTAAATCATTTTCTGCTGTCGTTCAATGTGATTATAAGAGTCATCTTGGGAATTTACCTACATCATTATGGCAATTGCATTTTCAATAAGCAATTCCAATATTCCATGGTGTTTATGCAAATAAAAGAATGTGTGATTTTGGACCCATAACAAGACTGTCTCATAGGCTTTTAATTTGCAAAACAAAGTGATTGCGCAACAGTAACAATCAAGAGTTCATGATCCTCAAGAGTGACTCTCTTCAAGACGACTTCCAGGCAAATTCCCCAAAATTAACCATTTTTCTTGTTACTTGTTAATCGGTTCCATTGTGAGTGAAAGTGAGCATTCCGGACTCCCACCAAAAGACTCAAGGACAGTGAAACATGGCTTCTTCCGCCTCCCTCTCAGGGTCAGTTGGACATTTTTGTGTCTTATTTGAGGAACACCCTTGGCTGTGTTAGAAAACGACACCACCCTTCAAGGTATAAAAAGAGATTTGCGAGAGGCCCACTTCATCGTATCCCTCAATCCTCCAGGCAGCTACAGACACTTCAGCAGCATCATGGTGAGTGCCCATCTTACATTGTTTCCCATGGTTCTCCATGCATATTTGTTTGCTTATGTTATCTATTGGATTCCTTTCAATTTTTAATGCCTACCAATATTTTACTTTCTGTTGCATGCCTTTGCATATACCAAATTCTTAGGTCATCCGTGCATATTTGTTTGTTTAGATTATCTATTTAATTCCCTTTCCTTTTTAATCACTAAAAGGGGCACCGATATTTTATTTTTCTGTTTCATGCCTTTGCATATACCAAATGTATTTTTTAATCTTTTCCTTCAATCAATAATAGTCAAATTTCTTTGAAACTAGGGATTGCAATATCGGACTCAATTCCGGAGTTCAATCGGAGTTCAATACCGGTATTCGGTATTTTTTAGATCTTAATACCGGGATACCGGTTTTAATACCGGTAGTAGAAATTTTAGAAAAAGGAAGAAAACACAGGTGTTTTTTGTTTTATTTGCCAGTTTTATTACAGAATGTTAATATCACAAAAAAAATTGTAAGTTATAAATTATAACAGTATATAAAGAATCACAAAAAATTAAAGGAGCATCTTATTTATTTAAATCACAAAAAAAGTGTAAATATCACTATTCAGAAAATTACCAGCTGTCGAAAACACTCTTTCAGCATCTACGCTAGCAATGTTAACAATGCGCGATATACTTTTTCAAGTATTTACCTCTAAATCCCTCATCTTCAAATAAATCTATTTTTCGTTGGATTGTTTTGGATATAGCTGATTTCTGTATTGAATTTTGGTTTGTTGAATTTTTTTAGTTATCGCCAATTCTAATTTTTGTTCAAGAGACAATTCCTTTTCACTATCGACATTAGTGTCATCATAATCTTCGATAACTGTACCGAATTCTTCTGAATGTGAATAGGTTTGTGGATTATAGAATGAGAATAAGAATTTTACAGAAAAAGAATTCTAAACTTCTAGTAAATACCGAAAAAAACGGTATTTAAACTGGTGAATACCGGTATTACAAATTGTACAAATGGCTCAAAATACCGGTATTCGGTATTCCGATATACCAGTATTGCAATCCCTATTAGAAACAAATCCTTTAGACTTAAAAAAAACCATATTGTGTTTCTATTGATTAAAGGTTACTAATTCTAAGATCAATTTGTTTCAATAATTTTTTTTTTATTTTATTACTATTTATTACAGCATATTAATTGACGGTATTCAGATTTATCATTTCCCTAATGAATTTTAGCATTTGTTTAATAACATTATTGTTCGAAATAAACAACATAAAAACCTAAACTTTTTTTCAACAGTTTATTTGCTCATTTTAACCATAATTGCTTTGGATTATTTAAATAAACGTTGGAATTGTAAAGCCGATTAAGTGTTTTACTATAAAGAAAAAATAATTCTTTTTTTCCAATAAAACCAAGAAGATTTTTCAACATTCTGACCAAGCACGATCGTAATGAATTTAAAGTAATATTATACTTTGAAAGTTTCTTGAAATTACGGTAATCATTTTAATATTAAGGTCAATTATTTTTATTTTATCTGATATGGTACTTTGCCATCTACGTAACAGAAACGTAGAAGGCAAAGTACCATATAAAACCGAATTTCATTCATAGGATATTTCGAAACAAAATATATATATATAGTTCGGATTGTGTTAAAGTGTCGGATTGATTTAAAGTACGCTGTAAATAATTTTTCAATTTAATGAGATTTGAAAGAGCATTCATAAAGGTAATTTTCTCATGCACTTTATATTTGGACCTTTGCATTAAGCCATTTTACAACAATATCCATAATTGTTCAATTTTTTAGGTGAATGATAATATATATAATAAATCTATAAGGTTCGTTCCCCCCCAAATTTCAATAACTATTGTAAAGATTAACATTAGAATTCAAGTTGATTTTGAAAGGCCACAATATAATTTTAATTAAAAAAAATATATTCTGCCCAGCTGTGCCTATGATAAATCCCAAAAAATTAATCAAACGTTCCTATCAAAATTTAAAAACTTCATCATTTAAGAAGTGATATTCCAATAATTCAGTTTTTTGTCGGTTTTGGAAAATGATAAAAATATAATTAATGTGTTGCCCAATGTTACATTTGAAATCTAATTGGTGTAAAATTATTTAATGCAGAATGATAATTTTTTTTTTTCTATATAAGCGTTTTTTTAGAATCCTATTAAGACATTTAAAATTCTATTGTTGCCTTTCAAATCCATTTCTATTTCTAATATTAACCACTGTATTATTTACCTTATTTAAATTGGACAAGGAAACTTAACACAACTAACTATAGTCGAAATATGTATTCTAGCATGTATCACGCTTTTAGTTATCTTATATCGTTGTAGCTTGAATTACTAAAATATGCTTAAAAAACTTTTATCGTTTCTGGTGCTAAAAAAGAAAAATTCTCGCTTAATCTTCTCAATGTCACTAGCCCATATATGGGAATTCAATTTTTAAAAAATGAATTATTTTCAATGCAACAAAATTTGAAAAACTTCTGGAGATTTATTTATTATATTATCTCTCAACAATAAATAAAAGAACTTACCACATAGTAGGCCAAATAATATTTTATTTTATCCCATTTCTTTGTATATATAGTGATGTTGTACAGGAAAAAAAACCTAACCTTAGGAATATTAAACTAAAAAGGTTCCCGGTTAATATAACTAAAGTTTTGTATGATGAACTTTATGGAAAAACAAACAAATAAATGGTAAAATTCTAGTATACCTAGAATGTGTAAATCCTTTAATTTGTCATTCTTTGTAAATTTATAAGATCTACGTAGTATGTCGATAATTTTTTTAGTATAGAAAGATTTTTCTTATTTAATTTTTTTTATCTCCAAATGGCTATTGATAAGTAATAAAAAATGAAATGAAACAAACCAACCAAGTAATTTTTCTTTACTTAAAAAAATGTATTTGTGTAAAACTTCATAAATGGGAATATATAATAACTAAAATTTAATGTATCTTACAAATATCCCTCATTGCCTTTTATTTGTTTCACTAAAGATCAGAAAAACAGGAAAACCAAACAAGCAAGAAAAGATTCCTCAGATTCAATCATTTCTATAATTATATTTAGACATTTAAATAATTTAATTTACAAAAACAATCTATGTATTCTAGTATGCATGATGCTTTTAGTTACCATATATAGTTTATTTTTGATGCCATTATAACTTATATTTCCTAGGTCTGAAAATGTTGATAACAAAAAAATTATTCGTTTAATTTTTCAAAGTCATTAACACGCACATGGAAGATTAGAAAAGTTCATTGCCAACAGGGATATCGAGCAAGAAAAGAAAGATTCCTCAGATTCAATCATTTCTATAATTATATTTAAACATTTAAAATATTTAAATTACAAAAACAGTCTAGACAAAATATGTATTCTAGTATGCGTCATGCTTTATGTATTTTAGTATTATATACATATAGTATGTATTTTAGTATTTAGTTACCTTATATAATCTATTTTTATGTCATTATAAATTGAATTACCTTGGTGTGAAAACTTTGATGACAAAAAAAAAAATTGATTTAATTTTTCAAAGTCACTAACATACATGTTTAAGATTAGAAAAAGGAAACCAAGAAAAAAATGAAGACACCTCAGATTCAGAGATTTCTGGAATCACATTTAGTGTGGGCACACGTTGGGATCCATAGTGCGGAGGTACTCATTAAATTAGGCTCGTTTCAGTGCCCTGGTGGCCACCTAACTGCCTTCTAGGCTATTGTTCCCTTTGAATGATTCTCTCCTACGGAAGTTGCAAAGGCAAGGACGTCTCTTTGTAATCGTGGAATTTTGTTTTCAGTTATCCCTGCTCCTCCTGTGCTTCGCCGCCTCCACCCAGGCCCAGTCCACCGCCACATCCCAGATAGAATCCGAAGGGAACACCCAGGTCTATCCGAACACCTACAGCGTAAGGCACCATTGTTTTTATTCTAGAGACGCCCACTCTCGACTGTGATGCAGCCAACCTAACAGTTGGGGCTGACATGTTCGTAGGCTGACACATAGATGGCGCTACTAGTATTAAATTCATGTGATTTTTAGTTAGCCCTAACCTTCAAAAGGCACGTGTATCAATTTGACAGCGGTTGCGCTATTAGTACGTGAGTTGTATATTTTTTAGTGAAGCAACTTTTGTTAGTTTGAAAAAAAGGGATAAAAGGAATTTCGTGTGTTAATTAAAGCATTGCTTTTTGGCGAAAAAAAATACTATTGAAGCCAAGGCTTGGCTTGATAAACATTATTCGGACATTGCACCAGGAAAATTAACCGTAGAGGGGAGGGGGTTTGCTAAATTTAAACGAGGCGAAATGAGCACCGAGGACGATGCACGCCCCAAAGAGGCTGTTACCGACGAAAACATCGAAAAAAAGTCCACACAATAATTTCTGATAACCGTAAAGTGAAGTGGATTGAGATAGCCCTAATGCACCTAATGCAGCTGGCAAAAAGATAGTGATCTTTTTTATGCCATAACGGCTGCACCGACGTTACTCACTTTGCACTATCCAGGGATCGCGTGTACTTAAAGGTAAGCCACAGACGCGGAGTAACAATGCCCCCGCAATGCTCTACGATCCTTTTAGGACCGGGACCCATGGTTTAAAGGGGATTCGAACCACTACAAACACCCATGGCAACGTTGGAACTCAAACCCGAAACTTGTGGTACCGAGCGGCACAGCGCTAGGCACTCGGCCATCAGATCTCGATTCTAAAGAAGTCGATGTCTGAAAGTAAAAAACATCTTCGTGAAGATGTAATTGTTTTTTGTAGAACATTTACCTTTTTTATAGGGTCTTGAATCTCAGTTATTTTTCACATGCGTCGGACGAGAACTGTATTCTCAGGATTTGACGGTTTTTCTCCTGATTATTTTTCCGATTATCCACTTTTGGACTGTCAGTTACTTCACATATATTCTCCATTTACGAATATTCTGCCTATTATATATTTTTATTTTTATATAATCTGCCATTTTTTTTTCAAGTTGTTTTTACTTTAAAGTACATTTATTCAACTTTTCATAATAAAATCTAAGAAGAATTATCAATGCTAAAATTGTTTTCTTTTTTAATTTATTTAAAAATAAATTTGTAATTAAAAATTAGAACAACGAAACTTTTGACTCCAAGTTTATCCCAAAAAGGATTCTATTTTAGTTATTATAATTACATTAATTATAATTAAATAAATTCATAATGATATTTTTTATTTCTTTCATTATAATTTCCATAATACATTTTTATGTAAGCTAAATGAGCTAATTTTGTTTTAATATCTAATACCGAACCGAAAATGAACAAAACAGGCTACAGTTTTAAGTTTGTACTTTTAACTTGGAAAAATTAAAAAAAAAAAAAATAACTTGGAAAAAATAAAAATTTTCTTTCTTCTAAAAACTCCGAAAAAGAAAATGGTTCGTTTTTACTAACTGTGACATTTTAACCTTTCAGTGCTTTGTTAGTAAACGAAACATCTCTCAGAGATAGTTATTAATGCCACAACATTATTGCCGGTCCCGATTTCAAACTGATTGCATTTTTTTTTTTTTCTTCAGTGATAAGTGTGGTCATACAAAAAGTTCCACTTCTTTTCACGTGTGGTTAAAGTGTGATTTTTTTTTTTTCATTCAACGAAGTAAACATCTTTCTTGTAAACAAAGAAAATATTCATTTTCATGTTTCTTTTATCTCAGGCAAGACCTGCAATGATATTCAATGTGTTGTACACACCATTACTGCTTTACATAAAAATAAAAATAAAAAAAATTCATATTTGTGTGGCAGAAAATTTTTATTATATTTTATTTATCTTTTCTTTTTTTTTTATTTTCTTAATTAATAATTTTCATTTTAAGTAAATATTATCTTGTGTGCCATTCTCTAAGGTCAAAAAGTTTGAAGTCTTACGCTTTTTGGATAAAGGAAAATTTAAATTAGATTTTAGTGAATAAAAATTTAAAAATAAAAATACTTTTAAAATAAATATTTAAAAAATAAAAGATTAATACATCCGAAAGATTAATTTCATGTTCAGCAGCCGAAATTCTTCGATTTTGTAAGTTTAAGTAATATATCATAAAGTAAATTGAAATGCAATACAGTTCCAGAAATTCAAAATTCAATCATCTTATTGAGTGATAATCAGCTGCATTCCAGAGTACAAACACATTTTTATAAAATATAAATCTGCTTGCTGAAATAAATAAAAATAAATAGTGCCGTTATAATAAGGTAAAAAAAAATTCAAAATCGGATATAAAGTTTAACTTATTTGTACTATTTTCATATTATTTAATTTATCTTACTGACTTTTCTATATTCTTTATAAATATTTTGTAAATTTATCTTACTGAAAACTTAAGTCTTTAAGATTTTAAAGAAATAACGTGAAAACTTGACATTTTTACTGAGTAATGATATATAAATCCCCAGTTAAGTAAATGCGAGTAAAAAATTTTTTTTAATTAATTCAAGTGCATTTGAATGGAAATCTAATAGCAAACCATGATTCCAAAGCTAGTGTTTAGAACAAAAAAAGACACAATTCATTTCTGTGATCTCTAAATGAAGTTGTTAATTAGCATATTTGCTAATTTTCTGAACCGACAGTTATTATAAGCAACCTATACCTAAGTGAAAATTGTTTCTTTGATGGTTTTTCTAATGAAATATTTTTCCACATCAGAAATGCACTATTATAATTTCTTGAATTTATATTAAGAACCACGAGTGGCCTGGTGGTTAGTGAGTTGTAAAGTTCAGTACGAAACTCGATGAGAAAGCTGAACTGAAAAGTGTCTACTCATCAGATGAACACGAGGAACTAATTAGCCAGAAAATCCGCACGCAAGGTTCGACGTGGACATTTAAAAGTGCATAATCTCCAAATGCCCTTCCAAATTGACACCAAGAGAGTAGAAGTACAGCAAAATTCTCTGGGTAATGTTGACTGTTACATATAATTCGTCGAATGATCTCAGGTCAATGCTACAGCATTCGAGAACAACAACATCCATAACGATCTTTTGATCGTAAAATCGCAAATTAGCTATTATTATTATTATTTTTAGAAATAAAACTTTTGCACCACAATGTCCTTCTAGCTACAATGCTTACCATTGATATTAACAAAGCCTTTTACGAATGTTTCCACAGGGTTACATACCAGCTGCTCAGCAAAGGAGACCAGTCTACACTCCCTCCCGCGCCCCAGAGACCTACAGCTACCAGCCCTACTCTTTCAACTACGTCGCCCAAGGTGACGATGGTTCGAGCTCCAGACAGGAGACCGGAGACGCCAGCGGCAGGGTGGTGGGCTCCTACACCATCGCCGTTGAAGATGGACGTCGACGTGTGGTGGACTACATCGCTGACCAGAACGGATTCCGAGCCACCATCGACACAAACGAACCCGGCACGGATGTCCAGAATCCTGCAGATGTAGTCTTCCACTCCGCCGGTGTGGACAGCAGAACCCAGAATGCCTATAGGCCAAACACTGCTTATAGGCCCAGGCCAAGCCGACTGTACACCCAACCTGCCGTCTACAACCCGGTCGTCTACAGAGGAGACAGCCACGGCGCTTATTACAATTATGATGGCCATGGTCATGCCCATGCTCATGACAGACATGCTGGACATGCGTATGCTTCCATCTACAATAATGATCAAAGATATTCCTGGCACTAACGTGGATGTCTGAATACTTAAAAATGGAATCGCGACCAAGGCTCTGCTTGTATATGGACCGCTTCATGTGGTTTTTTTTTTGTTGTTGTGTATTTATGTCTGTATTGCAGGGTTTGGTTTTACTTTAATAAAAGCAAGTGTGATGGTGAAATTTTGTTATGAGTTTTTTTATAATTTTTATTCTTCTATTAATTATCGAAATCATTTAACAATGTTTTTAATAAGTTTTTTTTTTTTCCATCTAATGCAGCTGGCAAATTGACCGTGATCTTCGCCATAAGGGCTGCACCGATGTAACTCCCTTTGCACTACCCAGGCGGCGCGTGTAACTTGAAGATAAGCCACGGACGCGGAATAACACTGCCCCGCAACGCTCTACGATCCTATTAGACCGGGACATACGGTTTAAAGTGGATTCCAAACCACTAAAACACCCATGGGCAAAGCAGGGACTCGAACCCGAAACCTGTGACACCGAGCGCCAGAGCGCTAGCCACTCGGCCATTCAGGGGTAATGTTGACTGTTACATATAATTCGTCAAATGATCGCAGGTCAAATGCTACAGTATTTGAGAACAACACCTATTATTCTTAGAAATAAAACTTTTACAACACAATATACAATGCATATCATGGGCCTGAATGACCGAGTGTCTAGCGCTCCGGCGCTCGGTACCGCAGGTTTCGGGTTCTAGTACCGGCGGTGTCATGGGTGTTTGCAGTGGTTCGAATCCACTTTAAACCGTAGTTCCCGGTCTCCTATGATTGTAAGAGCGTCACGGAGCAGAAGTCAGACTTCTACCTACGGGTGCTCCATCAGAACAGAAGCTGCACCCATCTCCCTTCCTTACGTGAGGGATACAACAACATTGTTAACAGATTTCGATAAGTAAATATAACTATTAAATTTTCATTTAGCTTTTATGATTTTTATATTCATTTTTCTTTTTTTTTTAAATTTAAAAAAAAAAAAATTACACGTTATTCTTATGAAATTCAAAAAAAAAAGAATTTTACAAAAATTGTAAGAGAGTTAGTTTATAAATAGATATTAACTAATAAATGTTATTTTAATAAATAATACATTGGGCATATTAAAAAGTTAACATATGATTTTATTTTTAAAAATTTTTTAAAGTCGTTTTAATACTTTCTTGATATTGCAATCGTTAAATAAATAGAATTTTAAAAAATTATTACCACAAACATCACCACTCTGATTCATACAATCTTGTGTAGGAAGTGATTTTATTTATAACAACTTCATGCATTTTACATTCAAGAACTCTTGAGGAATTCCTTCATGTTAGTCATGATATATCTAAGCATAACTATATTAATTTAAAAGGCAAATTTACCGAACTCTCACCATTCTTAAAAATAATTACATACTTATTATTTGCTGGATGAAAAAAATAACTTAAGACCATGAGATATTTTTTGTTAGGTTTTAATTATTCAAACCCCGCTATTTTTTTCATCATGGACTGATATTGAAATACCATAACTGATACTAAATCATTCGACTTTCTATAGCAGGGGGTCTCCAAACAAGCCTGAGGGCCATACTGTTTACTCCAGTAAGTACCAAGGGCCAAAACCTTTTTAATTTTTCGGCCATTATCTATAATTTCTAGTGTTTTTAATGTGTTTTTTTATCCTACTTATTACAGCAACAATACGTTATTCGCTGTCGCGGGCCAGATAGATGACACTGGCGGGCCGAATTTGGCCCGCAGGCCGTAGTTTGGAGACTCCCGTTCTATAGAATCTCAGTTCAGATACCGAACTGATGAAGAGGAAAATTCCTCTAAAAAAGCAAATCTTGCATATTTCCATCACGTAGAGTCAATTAAAATATTTATTGTCCTTTTAAAATACAACCTTGAGCTAAATTGCCGTTAAAGGTATTGCTAAGTGACTTTCCCGCTTAACAAAGTCGTATTATAAGTGATCTGCTTTTTAGAACCACCGTTAGATACTGAATATTTATCAAATCTAACATCGTGCATGCTAATTAAGAGTTAAAAATGGGTGCTTTCTTTTAAACCACTTTGTTCTCTGAGTTATAACTTCCTCGTGGCATGAAATATAAAACTAAATCAAACATAAAATATACCAAAGCAGACACTATCATGCAAAGTGCGAAACTGTAAAATGATCTTACATAAGTAGTTCATTTTTATACATAAGTATACACATCCCCTCACGTACAGGAGCCATGATAAAAGACATTTTAATGATATCCACATTCCATGAGATAATACAATCCAGTTTAATTTAAAGTTCCAGTTTTATTTAATTAAAAACACTTTTTATTTCTTATCTAATATCCAATAGCAAAAAACTAAATTCCTGGCGCCACTAGAACATTACATTCTTCTTTATACTTGCAAAAGCAGTTATCAAGAATACTTCTCGCACAATTTGATTTATAATTGCATTTTAAATTTTACTCATTACATTTTTTAAAATTTTAATTAAATTTTAAGCTTCTTTTTAGAATAATAATTATTTTCTACACTATTTCCTGTGAGCTATTATTAGCTTCATATTATTAATTGATTAAAATTCATATTGTAGGGATTCCATTATTTTAATAATATTTTGAGATGCTATCAGTTAAATATCATGTATTTTACGTCGCTTACATGGGCATTACAAATTTCATGCAATTACTTTTTTTTTTAATTTTATAAACTATATTAAATCAAATTGCATAAATTAGAAAAAATAATAGTTCTTATTAAAAAAAATGTGTTTATATGTGGAATTAATAAATTTCATAAATAGGAGTAAATTTGAGTTTTTAGAAATCTTTATTCATGCTTTCTAATGCTTTATTCATGCAAATCTTTATTCATGTAATTATAGAAAAACATTGACACATTTCAGCATAAAAACATCATGATTTTAAGACTGCGTAATAGTTTTAATGAAAGAATTTAACTGGAAAAACTTTCCTTGTTAATATAAATAAGAAAACTTCAAAAAGTTATGTATAAAAAAAAAAACAGAAGTTATTATAGGCAATTTTATAAATTAATTCTATTTTATCATTTTCACCAAGAACAAGAAAAATAGGAGATTAAAACATGAATTTTAAATACCGTGTGGATCTAATGTTATTTTTTAAATTTATATTACATAACGTATTAACGTTTTTTTTTTTTTTGAATGCAGCTGGCAAACAGACATGGACGTCTTTGGATGCCTATAAGGCCTGCACCGATATTACTCACTTTGCATCACTTCAGGGGCGCGTGTAACTCGATGGTAAGCCACGGACGCGGAGTCACAATGCCCCCGCAGCGCTCTACGATCCTATGAGGACCGGGACCTACGGCTTAAAGTCGATTCCGAACCACTACAACACCCATGGGTAAAGCCGGGATTCGAACCCGATACCTTTGGTACCGAACGCCAGAGCACTAGCCATTCGGCCTCAGGCCCCCAACGTATTAACGTGTATTAACGTATATTAACTATTTTTAATAATGTATTTTAATGTTTGAAATTATTCATAAAAAAATCAGGAAAAAAAAAAATACTTTCGCGCATTTAAAAACTTGTATAAAATATATGCACGCATACCCATGCATATACATCTCTTCGTTAAGAGTTTTCGTCATTCTGATATAACAATTACATTACCTTATCGTTTGTATGGTAATGAAAGTAGAAAAATGTACACATCCTTTTATTTATTTACCAAGGTGAATGTTAAGGTTTTTAAAATTTTTACCAAACAAATTTCGCATTTTATTAAAAATTAAAGGGCAAACAAACAAATAAAAAAAGAGAATCCAGAACACAAAATAGTAGTTTTAGTTAGTAGATCGTGGAAGAATTAAAACACATTCCAAACGACCAAAACATCCGTTCCAAAAACACACGAGATTTGTCACGTTTCCTTTATTATTAACCGCGTTTTTGATATTCAGTGCGACAACGGCGAAGGTTAAGAAATCAGGCTCATCTTTTTACCATTAGAAATTCCGTTATTTTTTGTGTCCCCCTTCCTAGATTTGGCATTGAGACATTACCCTAATCTCTAGTGGCATCTTGGCATGAGACTAAAGGAAGAGCTAAATGTCCTTGACTCTGCATAACCATATTCGTACTTTGTGATCAGGGTGAATAATACAGCACCTCCGTGACCTACTTACGAAGAACACATAAATAAAGTGGCAGAATGTGAGTGGTCCCCGTTATGTGACACATGCAAAGAAGACGGTGAAAAAAAAGGGAGTTAATTAGCAATCTTGTCAAGGGGAAGAAAAAAGGGTTTCCTTTTTGCGACACCTCCATCGCGAAACGTGCGGAAAAATTTAAAGAGTCCTTTTGCAACTTGAAGAAAACAAGTCAACTCATACTCCAACAAGGTTGGAGGAGATTTATGCTGTTTGAAGATGGCAGCATCACAATGCAGCTGGTTACATAGATCCAACAAAGTGTAAAACGGATGACGAAATTGTTCTGGTTAGAACCATGTTGAACGCATTTTATATTAACTGCAAGTTATAACAGAGAAACGGTTTTAAAAATGTTTTACAAAATGGGGAATGTTAGAAATTAAATGAAGCAATTGTTTACCAGGTTTCTTATCATGAGTTTTGTTGATAAAATCTTACATCCAAATTTTATGAAAATAAAACCTTATCAAGATATTAAATATTTCAATATAAAGTAGTTCTACGCAAATAGAATTCAAACTCGTTTTGCTTATCTTTAGTATAGTTTACATATTTTCATTTCATTTGAAATTAAATTTAATTCGATACATACATATTGTAAATAATAGAATGGAAAGGATTTTAATTATTAACATTTTGACGGGTACAAGAAAATAAGATCTCATATTATTCATAAATAAATATTAGATTTATTTATGCAATTCGCTTAGGTATTATTGCGTGTTTAAAACAGTCTAAAATGCTCAAACTTGAATTTGAAGGAAATAAAGGCATGTTTCTAAAGAAATACTCAAGGATTATAAATAGATAATACTTCAATTTCTATATGAAATAGGTGCTTCAACGAAATTACTTTTCAATTTTCATTTTAAAATGTTAGTTCCGAAAATTAATAAATTTACTGAGAATTTCTAAAATGGTTTTTAAACAGTTATACTAATATTTATGTTTAAGAAGAGAATGTAAATTTTTATCTTTTTTAAGAAACAAAAATTTAAAAAAATCTATTAAAAAAAAAAAACAGATATTGGTTTTAAATTAATATTTTACAGTGGAATTTAACTATTCTTTTAATCAATCAACTTTCTCCAGTTTAAGTTAACTCTCTCCGCTTATTAAGTTTAAATAAATATGACTTTAACGTACTACTTACAAAGTTTAATGTCAACATTCCTACTTCCTTAAAATTGATATTTTCTGTTTAATTTACAGTGCTTATTAGAAGAAACTTATTATGCCATTAGTTCCGGTCAATCTTTAATTATATGTAATGGGAATCAACAGATTTGTAGTGTTTCTTCCATATTTTTAAAAATGTTCATTTCCAATACATTAATTACCAACCTCTAATTTTGTTTTGAAAATGTTTTCTGGATTTTTCGTTTCGCTTGTTATGATACTCACTGCAAGATTCAATCAATTTGTTTATTCTTTGATAATTCTATCTGTGATTCTTCTTTAATGGATGCTGATCGAAGAAAAACTTCTTAGAAAAGACTTCTTAATCCACAGATAGTGCTCAAACTTGATATATTTATACTTGATATATATATATTTGTCCATATTTATTTCTTAGTCACTCTATTTTCTATCAAAAAAATTTTAACAACCTACTTCCGATTTGTTTTCTAAGCTTGACTTTTAAATTTCTTTTATTCTAGAGCAGGAGTCTCCAAACCACGGCCCGCAGGCCAAATCCGCCCGCAGTAACATCAATCCAGCCCGCGGCAGCGAATTGCTCATTGTTGGTGTAATAAGTCGGATAAAAAAAAAACACAGAATGACAATAACTCGGTTTTATTCACTTGCTAGGTAAAGCTTAATGACAAGCGTAACACGCGGAAAATTTAATTTAAGCACAACAACTAACAAATAATTGAAATGAATCCCACTTACGTTATAAACTAGTGAGAATCCCGCGGTTACCCTCGGTAGTTATGGTGGGGTAAAAGTATCGCATATGTATGTATATAGATGTTTGGAATGTATACATCCTGTATCAAACATATGATTTTTATCCTGAAAATCCCTCAGGAAGGAAAAGCTAAATTAATGCGAATGACACCGCGGGGTATCCTCTTGCAAAAAAAATACTAATGAGGTTTATGTAATTGTGATTTTTCACTGAAAATAGTTTGTAGTTGCTTGTACCAATTATTAAAAGAGATTTACGATGGCAGAAAAATTAAAATAGTTTTGGCCCTTGGTACTTACTCGAGATCACAGTATGACCCTAAGGCTGGAAAGTTTGGAGACCCTTGTTCTAGAGTGTTTTTATAGCTGAAAATCTTCAACATAATCAATAGGGGTTAGAGTCATGAGACGGTTAATTTTAAATTATTAAGTTTATGAAAAAAAAAATGTTATTTTTCAAAAATTTTAGAAATAAATGTTCAAACTAAGTATGAAGGAAGCAATTCAATTGTGCCTTTCAATCAAGAATAGTTACTGCTTTATCAGCAAACCAAATAAGTGTTCAGACTTCTTTATTTTGGCATTGAATCTTATAAAAAAAAAAAGATCTTATAGAAACTATTCTATTGTAACAAAAAAATATTTAATTGATGATAAATACTAACAAAAATATTTAATTAATGATAAATACAGCATTTTTGTGATTAAAATGTACTTTTTTTTTCACTTGTTTTTAAAGCATTGAAAAGTCGTTGAATTTATTTCGTAAATTTTTCAGAATCCATCAGTAACGATTTAAAGTACGGTAAAGAGTCAAGAGTTGAAAAATTATTGGTCCACCTTTGGTAACTACAGGTTCTTACTTTTGTTTTTTGCGGGAAAAAATATCATATCAATAAATATCATCTAAGGAAAGGTCTGTTTTTATATTCATAACATAATAAATAATATTTAAATCATATTTTGTAATAAAATTATAATAAATAAATCAAAATTATTATTTTCAGAAAAGTAATAGTTTTTTTAAGAATGCGCTTTACATGAATAAATTTTACAAATTTACAAATTTACAAATTTTACAAATTTTAATTCTAAGTTTAAAAGAAACTGAAATCCATCAAGTTAAGTTTTATGTTACGCATATCCATACTTTCCTTTCCAAACTATTTTAGTTTTTGGATAAAGCTCATACATGAAACAGTATGCTTCTTGTAAATTATATACCACATACTTTAGCATCCATTTTTCCTAATTCTCAAATATAAAAGGCCATAGGATCCTTCAAGGCCATATGACATTTTTTAAGATATCTCAAATTGAATGTACCGTAAAAAAAAAAAAATAATAAAAAATAATAGAAACATGAAACATCTAAAGCTTTAAATATTCCTGCGATGCACTACCCTTAACCTAATTGCATTCACTTAAACTCGTGATTCTCTCGAAATTTATTAAAAAGTAATGATAATTTTCAGAAGTAATGGAGAGGCTGAATAGAAAGATTGAATAGAGCAAAAAAAAAAAAAAAAAAAAACCTCTTAACGAATGGTAGATTTACTCTTTAAAACATATTAGAGAAGGAAATTCTATTCAAGATAAGAAGTAAAATGGGCATTATTTATTTATTTTTTTTTTTTTTTCCTTCTCAATAACGTGTTCGTTTCCGCTAAAGGTCCTAAAACTACATAAAAGATAAGAAAAGATAAAAAAAAATACTTAAAATCTAGAATAAAACCGCTACTGAATGCAGTTGTTTATCCTCTTTATGAAAATCACCGCTGGTTTATTCATTATTAAAATAACGTATTCAATTAATAATCTCGTTTTATGCCAAAAATATCTCCTTGGCGTATCAGGAAGAAAGCAATAAATTTTTGTGAATTTAAAACTAATGCAAATAGGCTGTGATTGTAGGCTGTATATCAAAAGTTATAATTAAATTTAATATCAAAAGTTTTTCCGAGTTAAATTTTGTTTTCTATAAACTACAACAATTAAAAGTGGGTTTTTTTTTTTTTGTATATGACTTGTTTATAACGTTATTAATTTCATTAGAAAAATTATTCTACTAGTTTAAAAATAAATAAAGGTATTATTTTCTTAGTTTTACACTTTATTTTAAAATCTTTTTTGTAGCCATTCATAAATCTTACGTAAAACATTTATTTTAAAATTAAAAAGTTTATAGAGTGTTAATTAAACTTTAACATTATAAATTTTTTTTTATAATGTCAAAGTTTTAAATTAAAAGATTTGCAGACTAAAGATTTAGTAATGAAACAAAAATTAATTAAATGATTTACAATGAATCTCCTAATATAATTTTAAATCCTCGATCAAACATTACCTAGCCTTTATATACATTTGATTTTTTAATTCTGATTAATATTTTTTTCCTCAAATTTTTCGTTTTTAAAAATTATTCAAGAAAGATATTTTGTAATTAAATACTTTAAGAATTTAATTATAATGAGCATACATTCTCGTAATTAATTTATATTTATGTTTATTTCTCATACAGAACCTTAATGTTTGTTTACATTAACTAATTATTAGAAATAAAACTCTTGATTGTAAAAAATTCCTTAAAAAAATAATGTAAATAAAATAAAAAATTTTATGGTTGTATTAAACTGTTAGAAGTATTATATTTTTAAACTAATATTACACTTTGATCATAATTCTTTCTCTATCGATATAATTGTTTATACGCAAGGCATTGATTTAATAGATTACTGTAATTAAATAGCTACTCAATGAATAAAGTTTCCTATTAATAATGATTAAAAAAATTTTTTTAAAGTTGTGATATAAAATAATTTTTTTATTCTAAATTGTAAATTTTCATAGAAATTCAAAAGTTCTTTTTCGGCTTTATTAATACTATTGAGTGCATAGACATTAAAATTTTTGTGTTTGATGTTATAAAATTTTCACAATCTCCATTTCCTTTTTGTGTTAAGCTTATTTTAATCAACAATTCAAAAAGGAATTTTATAAAGCGTCTAAACAACACAGCGTTTAAACAACACAGCATTTAACATTTTACCCAATGCAGAAGAAAAAGATAATGCTTGAGGTGCTGCCATCTATTAACAATATAAAGAACCATAAATCTTCCTTTAGAATGAATCTCTATTTCAATGTACTTAACGTGTTGAATTTTGTGAGTATTTTAAAAGAACAGAAATTTTGGATAAAAGTTTTATTAACTGGGAGAAAATATTTAAAATAATGATATCAATATCATTATAAGTAGAATGAAAAGAATTCTCATTGTTCAAGCTTTTTTGAAAAAGAAAGAAAAATTAGGCCCTATAAGAAGTTCTACACTTATGGTAATATTGACCTATTTTACTTTTAATAAGCATGTTTTTTACAACTTAGAAATAACTTGTGCTTAAAGTGCTAAAAGTAAAACCGTATAATTTAGGAAAATATCATGTAAATATTATTAATACTTATGATCAAATTGTCAAAAACTATTGTTAGGAAAAACTCAGAAAAAATATTTCAATTCAAATTTAATTTTGCAATGAAGAAACTGCTTTCTTACATCACTTTTACATTATATATCACATCATCACTTTCTCATCGTCGCTTTTACATTATTTTGCACCTGCTTCTATTAGCAAAGGGATTGCAATATCGGACCAAAGTTCAATACCGGTATTCGTTATTTTTTTTTAGATCTTAATACCGGGATACAGGTTTTAATACCGGTAGTAGAAATTTTAGAAAGAAAACACGGGTGTTTTTTTTGTTTTATTTGCCAGTTTTATTAAAGAATGTAATTATCACAAAAAACACTCGAAATGGCAAACCATCTAATGCTGTCATTTTACTTATAATTTTATCCAAATTATCTTTTTTTTTTTTTTTCAAAAAAATCTAAAATCCCTGATGGCTTGGCTCAGAAACTGTGCTTAAGTTTGTATCTTCAAAGCAGTTAGATTCTTTCTCTCTTTAATAAATTTGTATCATGTTTCGTTTTTAAATGTGTATGGAGTCCGCTTGTACTTCCTCCATTCAATTTGATAAATCTTGAGCATTTTTTACATTGTGCCACCCTATTATTTTCATCCTATAAATAACGAAATCAAACCGAAGTATTATCAACTGATTTTTTATGTTCTTTAAAGTTATTCTTATTCATTATTATGGGGTATTATTTATCAGTATATATATAATAAATCTGAAAAATATTTGGAACTCTAAAGTATGATATACAAGTACAATATGAGTAACAGACTCACCAATTTAAAAATATCGAAAATTACATTTTTTCATAACTACAACCTTGTTTTCACAGATAAGAACTCTGAATAATAATTCACAGATAAGAATAAGAATTTCACAGACAAGAATTCTAAATTTCTAGTAAATGTCGAAAAACGGTATTTAAACTTTTGAATACCGGTATTACAAAATTGTACAAATGGCTCAAAATACCGGTATTCGGTATCCCGGTATACCGGTATTGAAATCTCTAATTAGCAATGTTTCAAAGATTTCTGTATACCTTCATGAAAAGAAGTATGCAAATAATATATGAAATGAAAGGAATTAGTCCAGTTAAAAGCTAATTTGTTTAGCCACATGCTTAAACCTTTATCGCAAAAATATTAAATTGAGCTGCATTCAAATCACTGATACAAATTTGAAAAATCGTTGAAATAATGTAGAAGGAGAATATTTTAAAGAAACAGCGGTGTAGATGTAACAACAACAACAAAACAAAAACAAAAAAAAAAAATAAAAATTGAAGCTTGAAAGATAGAGAACTGAATTGAGAAAAAAAAAACTTTCCTGAGAAATAAAGCGAAGCATTGATGAAGTCATTTATTTATGTTTGTATCTTCACCCAGTTTTATTTCTGCGATATTTTTCTTTATTATTAGATTAACAGATTTCGAAAGCTCCATTGAATCGAAAAATCTAAAAGTGAATTTTAATTCTATTTTTAAATTTTATTTATTATAGTGAATTTCAAAAATCAAGAATCCTTTAAAAAATATATTAAAAATATGTGAAAATGGCACAAAATATGTATCATCTGAACAATTTATGATATGCAAAATTCGTATGTTACACATAATATTCATTATTACGTAAAGTCAAAGAGATTTCGCTTCTTAAAAATAAATTAGCTTTCATATTAAAATTGTTTCTTCTATTTAAATCAGAAATAAAGAAAACGAAAAAGCATTATTTATATTCTTCATTAGAGAATTAGATAAATGATGAAAGTAAGTTTATTGTAGTTAGTTTCTAATATTAAGTAAACTCGACACACTTAAAAACTAAAGTCCTTATAAAGACCCTATTCACATTAAAATTTTACACACATTAAAATTAATTAACGAAATGAATATATTTAGTAAGCGTTGCAGCTAAGAAATAAAATAGAAAAAAACCAATGAACTTTCAAAGTCCTAATTACTCTTTTTTTTCTGTACTATATAACCTTCAATTAATTTTAATAACTAGACAGAGACTTTTAATTAAATATTTAAATATCTTGTATTGCGTTAGTTTTATTATAAATTTGCTTTATTCAAATTCATTTTTCACATACTGCTTATGTGTTAAGCCAGAATTTTAAAATAACAAAAAAAAATTTAACATTGTACCCATGCTGAGCAGTTAAAAAACTTTTTTAACTGAGATACATTTTTAAATAATTTCATAATTATATTGAAAACAAGCAGGGATGTAAAAGCTTTTTTTTTTTATCTGAGATTAGAAATTTAAATTTAAAAATGAATAAGATTATCGTTGTAACGCTTTTTGCAATTTAATCACAGTCATTAAAACTAATAATCAGGTTCAGAAATAATTAATAATCACGAGTAAATGCAATACTATATACCAACAATCTAACATAAACTATTATAACGCCGATACACTAAGTTACATTTTTTGCAAAAAAAAAAAGTATCTTGATTTCAGTTACTTAAGAACAACTGTTTCAACTCAATTTGCACCTCATTAAAGCATCATTTGGCCATTTAAATTACCAATTATATACCAATAATCTAACATAAACTATTATAACTTCGTTACACTAAGTTAAATTTTATGCAAAAGTATCTTGATTTCAGTTACTTAAGAACAACTGTTTCAACTCAATTTGCACTTCATTAAAACACCATTTGGCCATTTAAACATAAGAATTAAGTAAAAAAAAACCCTTCTTTTTTTCAGCTGCTTAGTGAATTTTAATACAATAGAATGGAAATTGTGCCTTTCTTCAGGCATTTAAAGTAACGCATGGAAACGTGCGAAAACCACGCAGTCCGCCTATTTACAACCCGAGCAATTTTGAAAGCTTTTATCACTCCCAGAATCTTTGGAATAAGTACAGTAATTACACGTGAGATCTACGGACAGAAACATTCAGTGTCATCCTCGATCTTTTCAAAAGAACCGGTTTTGCGGTGAAAGGTCAAAATTCACTTTCTTTTATGGCCAATGTAATAATGCAAGAGAAACTCCCACCTGTTTTAAAACAGGGTGTCGAATCACGATTGTTCGTAAAAAAAAAAAAAGGATTCACTCTGTGCCAGTGAGAGCGCCTTGAGTCGCCGCCACAATCAATCGCTTATAACGAAGCGTCACTTTTAGTTGAAGTTGCAGTGAGGCCAGTTAGAATGCTCTTTTTTGTTTTTTTGAGAAAGTGACAATTACCGAATAGAGAAAGTGTCACTTTTTTTTTTTTTTTTTTTTTGCCCTTTAATTTTAGGTTAGAGCAGGGGTCTCCAATCTTTTCAGCCTTAGGGCCACACTGTTTACTCCAGTAAGTACCAAGGGCCAAAACCGTTTTCATTTTTCTGCCATTACCTACAATTTCTAGACCAGTCCGTTCCTGGGGGATTTTCAGGATAAAAATCATATGTTGGATTCAGGATATATACACATTCCAAACATCGATATGCATACATATGCGATACTCTTTACCCCAACATAACTACTGAGGGTAACCGCGGGATGTTCACTAGTCTATAATGTTAGCGGGATTCATTTCAATTATGTGTTAGTTGTTATGCTTAAGTTAAATTTTCCGCGTATTATGCTTGTCATTAAGCTTTACCTAGCAAGTCAATAAAACCGAGTTATTATCATTCTGTGTTTTTTTTATCCAACTTATTACAGCAACAATAAGCTATTCGCTGTCGTGGGCCGGATGGAGGACACTGGCGGGCCGGATGTAGCCCGTGGGCCATAGTTTGGAGACCCCTGATCTAGACGGATAAAATGGTCGTTCGTATAATCAAAATGGTTTATGACTGGCCAGTAGCGTGCCGTTTACGGAGTACCAACAGGGGGAAAAACCCCTTAAACTTCCTGCATCGTAATTAATAAATAAGTTTGGGATTCTAGTGGCTGCTTTAATGTTAGTATATAAATAAAAGATAAAGTTTCTAAAAATTCAAATTAAAGTGGTACTCAAAGAATAAAAAATAAATACGAATGATAAAAAGTAGAATACAAAATAAAAGAAGTTAAAAGTTAAAGTTTTACATTCGGTACAATTAGGGACCAGTTGTCGATGCCGCTTTTAGTTGAAGTTACAGTGAAGCCGTTTAGAATGCTCTTTGTTTTTTTATTTTGAAAAAGTGACAACTGCCGAATAGAGAAAGTGTCACATTTTTTTTTTTTCCCTTTAATTTTAGGTTTGAACATACAGGTGTGTTCGAAAACTTCACCTGTTTTGAAAAAAAAATGAATAAATAAACATTCGAAAAACCGATCTGTAATACTTAAAACAGAAGATTTTAATGTTTTTCTAAACTCATCTTCACTAGTTCTAAGTGAAGCCACTGAAGCCTATATTCTAATTATTGCAGTGTTTTCTGTAACCTGACGCCTGTCAGTGGGACGCCTTGAGTCACCGCCACAATCAATCGCTTGTAACGAAGCGTCACTTTAGTTAAAGTTACAGTGAAGCCAGTTAGAATGCTCTTTGTTTTTCTTTTTTTGTTTTGAGAAAGTGACAATTGCCGAGTAGAGAAAGTGTCACAGTTTTTTTGCCTTTTAATTTTAAGCTAGAACATGCAGGTGTGTTCGAAAAACTTGTTTTGAAAAAAAAAAATGAATAAATAAACATTCGAAAAACAGATCTGTAATACTTAAAACAGAAGATTTTTAATGTTTTTCTAAACTTTTTTTTTTTCCAATGGCAAGGCAAGTACAAGAAGAATAAAAATAGTAATAATAACAATAATAACAAGGGGGGAAAAATACAAAAGAATAAACGTCCAAAAATGCAAAGGTGACCGAAGTCATTACCTTAAGAGTTCTTTCGCACGCCAGTAAAGCGCTGTCGCCGTCAAGTACCGCACATCGTTGGAGGTGATCTCTGTAGGGGCAGCCAGGGTTCGAAAAGATTTTAATGCGGAAATATTCTGCTAGACAGTCTGTTTATCTAAACTTATCTTCACTAGTTCTAAGTAAGCACTGAAGCCTACATATATTCTAATTATTGCAGTGTTTTCTGTAACCTGACTCAGTCAGCAAGGAATATGCAGGTTTTGATTCATCCTTTTAAAATTTGTTCTGCTGCATGTTAGCTCTGAAAATTTAGTTTGTTATATAAAAATACGTATTGCGGTGGCGTTCTATATTTTGGTGGAAGCAGGGAAGGGACGCATCTTATAAAAAAAGCCTAGATCAACAGGAAAAAAAGTTCGAAATAGGATCAATATTCATTAAAACATTACCTTAATTTTGCGATAAATTAGGTTTTACGCCAGTTTGGTAATTTTTCGTGGTGAGTGCAAGCTTTAATGCAGCTTGCTAAGGTAACTTCTACCAGGAAAAAAACACTAACATGAACAACAAAAAAAAAAAAAAAGAAAGAAAGAAAGAAAACTAAACATTAAAAAAAAAAAAAAACTTTGAAAACCTCTCTTTTGACTGTTATAATTTGCAAAATTTGTCTTACACTTTTTAAAAAGCATTTCTTTCAATATAGGTCAGCAATTTCGTCAATCCATTTAAAAATACTTTATTACAATATATATTATATTAATATTGGCAAAATGCTACAATTTGTGACCCTTATTTAAAAATTTATAAGAAATCCTTTAGATACGATGGCTTGCAATTAATGGAATTTTATATCTAGAAAAAATATATATTAGAAAATTATATTTTATATATATTAGAAAAATATAATTAACTAGTTCAGTAAGGTACAATAAGCTGCTAACCTATATTTCGCAAACAATGCTATCAACCAATATAAATATTTTTTTTCAAAGTTTGATTATAAGCGTGTTTTCCTACGCATAATCTCAACTTGCATCCAAATTGTACCAAAATTGGCAGGGATACTTCTAGTACAAAGACTAAGACAAATGAAAAATAAATTTCGAAATTGATTTATATAAAGGATCTAAAGTGGAACTTAATATAGGATTAAAATATTTAAAAAAAAACTTTAATTAAGATTGTAACGCGGATTTCTCTATAAGAACTCCTGGTTCAAATCATCCTAAATTCCTGTTTTGCAACAAAGCAATAATACGTCATACTCAATGTAATACGACAAACGATTAAAAAAGCTTGTAAAAGGGGAACTAAAACGATTCTCCATCTCAAGAGAATCGTTTTAGTTCCAATCTGAACTTTGGCTTCCTGCAGGTTCAACTGGCTGCTGTCGTTCTGAGCGTGTCGAGGCGTAATGGTTTTTGCCGAAAAATTGTATTGCGTCAAGTTGCATGTGACTGTGAAGTTTTATATTAGAATTGTGTGTTGTGATCGTCTTAAATGTCATTATGTAAATAAATATTTGTTGAACTTGAGTCTTATTCTTTGCAATAACTACGTCATATCATCATGACGAAATCAACGTTCATGTTGAAATAACTGAAATTTTTAATCTTCTCTCCATGTAAAAAGAAATTGAGCTGCCATGTGCTATAAGATCATTTTACCTATACAAATATTCTGTCAATTTACAATAATTTTTATCGGTTGTTTTTCTTGAAGCTTTTTCTACTTTCTCTCTCTGGACAAAAACTACTGCCACTTTTTAACTTTTAACTGAAAAAAAAAAAAGGATTTGATTTCATTATTAAAGATTTTATTCAAGTTACGCAACTAAGTCATTCATATCCTTAATACGATGTTCATAAATCTAAAACATGAACAATAAAATTTAGATTCAAAGCTAACGTTATAAAACACCACAAGAATGTAAATGCTTTTGTAATACTTTAAATAATCGCAGTTGTTTGTAAACAATATTTAAATGATTTGCAATGAACTTGTAATTAGCTTTTCATGCTGAATATATAAAATACCCATTTTATTTTGTCTGCGCAACAGGGACGCTATAGAAAACAAAACTAATGCGTTCCTGTCATAGCATAAGACATCCTAAAACGGCCTTATCTTGTCACCATTAACACGCGTGTTGTAAACAAATTCTATTTCAGTTCATCGTTGGCAGCAGTGCTCAAGCGGGTAAGGCGTAAGGCCCTAAGCCATTCCATTATGAGGCCTAGCGATTGCAATATCGGACCAAAAGTTCACTGGTATTCGGTATATTTTAGAACTTAATACCGGATACCGGTTTTAATACCTGTAGTAGAAATTTAGAAAAAAACACGTGAAAAAGAGAAGAAAAACACACGTGTTTCTTTTGTTTTATTTGCCAGTTTTATTAGAGAATGTAAATATCACAAAATGTAATTTATAAACTATGACAGTATATAAAGAATCGGAAAATAGTAAAGGAACATCTTATTTATTTAAATCACAAAAAGAGTGTGAATATCGCTATGTCTGCGGTACTATTACAAATTTTTGAAATGTGATCTTAAAAACATAATGCATCAATTGTACTATCATTAGCCTGGAACGTAATTTTTGCAAAAATTACCAGCTCTTTAGCATCTACGCTAGTGGGTGGAACTGTTAACAATGCGCGATAAACTTTTTCCAAGTATTTACCTCTAAACCCTCATCTTCAAATAAATCTATTTCTCGTCAAATTGTTTTGGATATAGCTGATTTCTGTATTGTATTTTAGTTTGTTGAAAATTTTTTAGTTACTGCCAATTTAATTTATTTATGAGTATATATATATAATAAATCTGAAAATATTTTGAACTCTGAAGTATGATATGCAAATAACGTAATAAAAATCACCAATTTAAAAACTATCGAAATATTACACATTGTTTTCACAGATAAGAATTTCTAGTTTTCAGATAAGAATTCACAAATAAGAATTCTTTCACAGTTAAGAATTCTAAATTTCTAGTAAATACCGAAAACGGTATTTAAACTTGTGAACACCGGTATTACAAAATTGTACAAATGGCTCAAAATACAACAGTATTCCGGCCGGTATACTGGTATTGCAATCCCTAATGAGGCCCTTTCACCTCCCATTTTGAGTTTGTAAATTACATAATAAAATACATCATTACTGTGATACATATATATATATCAATATGTTAAAATGGAACATGTTGTGATGGTTACTAATCTTTATAAGAAATGTGGCAAGGATAATAATTTTAAAAAATTGTCGAGGACACTTATTTGAACATTTATTCTCAGCACATAGTACTTGTAACAATAACTAATCAACCATAACACACAACATTTACAAAGAAACAAAATTCAAACGCATTTTTATGTTTGTTTATTTAGTCATATGTGTAGAATTTCTCCTTATTTTTGGATTCAGTGTTTTACTGTTTGCTGTTTTTAGAATAGTGTAATTCTAATTTTGCTAACAATTTGAATGTAGGACCCTCTTTATCTTTGAGGTCTAGGCTGAAGCCTAGTTAGCCTATGGAAAGTCAGCCCTGGTGATACACCCTCCTTCCTTCCTGTGTAGAACGTGGGTCTCCAAATTACGGCCCGCCAGTGTCGTCAAACCGGCCCGCGACAGCGAATAGCTTATTGTTGCTGTAATAATTTGGATAAAAACACATTAAAAACACTAAAAATTATAGATAATGGCAGAAAAGTAAAACGGTTTTGGCCCATGGTACTTACTGGAAGTAAACAATGTGGCCCTAAGGCTGTGAAG